>NQII01002174.1:76509-130690 GCA_002778355.1 Clitarchus hookeri
GCTCTCTCTCTCTCTCTCTCTCTCAGCAGTGGTTCCAGGTTTCGTGAGAGTTGACTTGTTTCCATTTCTACCTGGCCTGTGGCTGCAGGCGGTCAGCTTCGTATACGAGCACTGCAATGCTACTTTGCATATTTCAGCACTCATTTTGAACTCGTTGCACTACCTGAACTTTATACCACTTGGTATGCTCATCTTGGTTGGGTGCATACCTGGTGCACTATTAATCTTGACAACGACCCAGCAGTCAACATCTGGCCGAGAGTTCGACTGCTCCAGACATTTGTACTTTTTGTGGATGCACTGGCATTCTCTTCTCCCGCCCTATTGTGCTTGCTCTTTGTCAGCTTGGAAAAACCATTTGGCGTCGAGACTTCTGTGGGTTTCTGCCTCCCAGCGCCATTATCCTGGACCAACGGCATTTCAACAGGTGTTTGCTTTGGTGACATTGTGGGGGAGTGTCAGAAAGATACCTACAAGATGTGATATTAGCAGTGATTGTGAACTTTTTGGCCTGAAGGCAGAAGCTTTTCTGCACCTCCTGGCTCCACCTCACTTTGATTCCTTTGTGAATTGCCCGCTGGTGTGACCCGTCTTTCTACATTGCATCACTTGCAAGCTCCGTCTATTGTTTGTTGGTGCACCCTGCCGTCTGCAAGGATGGCCTGCCAATACCCCCAATGGGAGACCTCTTCCTTCAGTTGTACACATTGTTTCTCAACTGATGGGCTGCGACCCGGTACCGGGCCCTGGCATCAACCACACTGGGTCGTGAATCATAAGCTGAATAATTACGATTTTTAGCTATCAAAATAAGACTCTATGAAAATTAGCAGGAATTTATTTAGAAAGTTTATTTGAGGAAACTACAATACACTAAAAGATTTCATTAATTAAAGTAAATTAATTTAAAATAAATTGTAAAGGTATTTAATAGTAAATTTGTAGGGGACCAGGCTCTTTTATAAAAAAGCAAATTTACCACACTGCATTCTTACAAATGTTGACTGGTCTATAGTGGTTGGGGCCTTAACACTTCATTGCGGAGCCTTAACTTGGCTGCATTCTGTATGAAGCCACAGTTACTTTGTGCAAGGAATCACTGGAGCCAACTGTTGTGATGTACGAAGTCACGTAACTTGTAAAACTTTAAGGCAGAGTATAAAACACAAATGAAAATACACGTTGTTTCAAAATTAATCATCTTATTACAATGTTATACTTTGTAAACAAGTGAACATAGAACCTTATGGTGAATTCAAAAGACACGTCTAAAACTTGGAAAACCAGGATTGTAAAATTTAATTTGTTTTTTGACAGGTGTCTCCATGGCGTATAGAAGACTAGTACTGAGGTCAGCGGTCTTCAGTCCGTACCAAGATGGCGACCCCACAGCAGCAGACGTTCTGTGCTTCAACACGTGCGAGTCCATGGTGACAGTACGGTACTGAACCTCTACTGATCACAGTATTTGATGACGACACCAACAATTCCAAGAAAACTGTAGTTAGTGTACAGCGAATTCCACAGGGCATCCCTGTGTTTCCAACGAAAACCTTTGGTGTATCAGGAAGTGTTTTCGATGTAGCCCAATGAAGTCCACCCTATGTGCCAGCAGAGAACTATCCATTCCTCCTCTGATTGTTTGGTGTGTTTTGTGGTGATGTATGTCAATAAAACCTTACAGACTTCAATGGCTTGAGGTGAAAGTGTGGAGTTTTGTGAATTAATTCGAGAACAAAGCAGATGACACTCATTTTATATTTTGGTGTTCAGTGATGAGGCCATGTAACATCAGCGGACAGATGAAACAATTACAATGTAACAATGTGGATATTAGAGCAGTCTCGTGCAATAGTCGAGCATGTAAAAGACTCTGCACTCTCTTGAGAGGTTTATGGTCAATTTTGTTTTGCTGAGAACACTGTTATGGGAATCTCATACCTGCAAGCGTTGCATGTCTAGTACTTCCCACAGTCACAAGCAGATGCTGTGGATCTCCATTTCCAGCAGAACGGAGCACCTCTATGTTGGCACCTGGGAAACTGCAACTCCTCACTTTGTCATCAACTTTCATCTTGTATTTTCCAGTTAAATTGTATTTTGTGATTTTTCATTTGTTTATATTTACAGAATATATACAGAAGTGTAAATTTTGTGTTGCGGGTGTCCATTTTCTATACAGCGGAACCTCTTTCTATCGAACCCAGATGGATCGTTAAGTCTGCATCCATGGAACGTATTCTATGGTCCAATTTTTTACTTATCTGCATTTCAAGACCACATTCATTGAAAGTCCACATGTATTGTCAGTCTCCTGAGAAACAATGGCCAGAGAATAGTCTGCAGTCTCTCACAAAGTGGTTTTGTATTTGGAATACATAGTAGTGACCAGCCTCCCAAACTGTTCACTGGTAGTTACAAAAATACCAAATATTTTAATAAATAATGAAATAAAACAGATATATTCAAATAGTTTAATACATACTTATTGCAACGAAAAGTAACAAGCACTTTTCTAAAAGACTTCAAGAAAAGTTGCCGAGTTTTACCTTGAGGAAATAAAGATGCTCAAGAAACTTTGCTGAACTGTGCAGTGCAGCAGACCGAGTAGCGTTTATCAAAGAACTACGGTTTTTAAGACTAACCAGACCTTTACCCATTCATAAAACATAATTATAGCATAATAATATGGACTACTAATATTATGGTAATTGAGCATTTTGGAGACTGTTGCTGGTTAAATGACTAAATAGGACCATAAAAGTGTCCAACATTCTTGGTGCTGAACACCACATTCACTTGTTACAAAGGCCAATTGTTTCTCCCAGTTTTGAGTAAGACACAAGTCATGACTTTAGGTTATCAACCCTGAACATTTTTTTAACAAATGGCAGGGATTTAGTTTTAACTTAGGAAATAATCTGTAGTGTATATCAGTTTGTGAAATGAGAAGAAAAACAGTACAGTTTTCACTGTATCCCAAAAACCAGCAATCTTCCTAATACAGTAAAATCACATTATAACACACATCAATTAAAGCCTTAACTTTTATACTTAGTATTCACAACTTGGGCTCCTTGAAATTACTGCACAGTTAGCCACTTGAGTAAAAAAAATTGGTGATTACAAAAAAAAAAGNCACAACTTGGGCTCCTTGAAATTACTGCACAGTTAGCCACTTGAGTAAAAAAAATTGGTGATTACAAAAAAAAAAGATAAGACTGCCTACTTTCTAAAATATAAAAAGTCCTGTGTGGTTTGTAAATACATGCCGCTTACTTACTGGAGAAGTTTCCGTTGTAAAAATTCCCACCACTTACCATCAACGCAAAACACTGAAGGAAGTTTATTCAGAAATAAATTAATATCCCCATAAAAATCCTCTTTTTTCCCACAAGAAACGCTCAAAAATGGACTTGGCACTCAAACATGTCACACTATGTTAATAAACATTTATGATTAAAAGTTCACTCATTTTATTCATAATGTGTGTGCATATTCATTAAAATTAATATTTCATACAAAAATATTTTTGGGTGTACATAGAANCACAACTTGGGCTCCTTGAAATTACTGCACAGTTAGCCACTTGAGTAAAAAAAATTGGTGATTACAAAAAAAAAAAAAGATAAGACTGCCTACTTTCTAAAATATAAAGTCCTGTGTGGTTTGTAAATACATGCCGCTTACTTACTGGAGAAGTTTCCGTTGTAAAAATTCCCACCACTTACCCTTAACACAAAACACTTAAGGAAGTTTATTCAGAAATAAATTAATATCCCCATAAAAATCCTCTTTTTTCCCACAAGAAACGCTCAAAAATGGACTTGGCACTCAAACATGTCACACTATGTTAATAAACATTTATGATTAAAAGTTCACGCNTTGGCACTCAAACATGTCACACTATGTTAATAAACATTTATGATTAAAAGTTCACGCATTTTATTCATAATGTGTGTGCATATTCATTAAAATTAATATTTCATACAAAAATATTTTTGGGTGTACATAGAAAATGTTTGAACACAGTCTTCATAGCAAAAAAACTGCACTTTCAATATTTTAAAAAGTCATTCTTGTAAGAATGTTTACTGTACGTTACGAGAAGCTGTACCAAAACATGCCTATATGGCCACCCATTTATGCATTCATATTTCAGATGTACGAAACAATTTATGATGGTCCTGCATGTCAACACCGCATCAAAAGTCTATAATTTTCAGCGTATACATAAATATACTGAATGACTTGGGTATGTGCATGTCTTTTTTAAGTGCTATATTAGTAAGCAAAACCAGATTTTGGTTGGAAATGGTTTAAAAAAAATCAATACCTTTATGTAAAGACTGCATATGGACATTTAATTAATTCAATTTTGGAAGACACGAGCAAAATAATCTTCATTACACTGAAAATTAACGTAAATTATGAATGTTCAAGTCAAATATTATTATACAGTCTTTGGGCGAAACTTGAAAATTTTAAGTTAAAGTGAAGTATACTGTATCAAAACTTGAAGGTTAAAAAATATTTTTGTCAGGTTTTTTTTAAATGCAATTTCCTCTGCTAATAGGTGAAGTTGTTAGCATTTTGGTAGCCGACTGTTTTGAAACTGGTGATCAGGATCAGGGGCTTTGTACTAGTTAGTACTTGTGTCCAGGGCTTCAGCTCATGCCTTCCGGGATTACAAGCTCACATTTCCACTACACAACACCGCTGTTCTCCAGCCACACAATTGCACAACACTTCTCGGAGGAAAATTGTGAACTTTGTGATTGATGGGTACAATGTACGTCTTGCAGGAACATATATTTGAAAAATGTCCTCAAACATGAAAGACCTTCCACCGTGTCTTGTATCACCAACGTAAAAGCACAGTCTCTGCGTAAATATTCAACACATATTTACATTTAAGCCTACACTGCACACATCCAGAAAAACAAAGTCACTGAAAATAAGGTAGTATTTACATTGTTTCCAATTCATAGCTTCCCAAATCCAGAACAACTTTATGACAATCAAATGTTTTCAAGTCTTTCTCCAGATCTCTCAGANTGAAAATTTTAAGTTAAAGTGAAGTATACTGTATCAAAACTTGAAGGTTAAAAAATATTTTTGTCAGGTTTTTTTAAATGCAATTTCCTCTGCTAATAGGTGAAGTTGTTAGCATTTTGGTAGCCGACTGTTTTGAAACTGGTGATCAGGATCAGGGGCTTAGTGCTAGTTAGTACTTGTGTCCAGGGCTTCAGCTCCTGCCTTCCGGGATTACAAGCTCACATTTCCACTACACAACACCGCTGTTCTCCAGCCACACAATTGCACAACACTTCTCGGAGGAAAATTGTGAACTTTGTGATTGATGGGTACAATGTACGTCTTGCAGGAACATATATTTGAAAAGTNCACTACACAACACCGCTGTTCTCCAGCCACACAATTGCACAACACTTCTCGGAGGAAAATTGTGAACTTTGTGATTGATGGGTACAATGTACGTCTTGCAGGAACATATATTTGAAAAGTGTCCTCAAACATGAAAGACCTTCCACCGTGTCTTGTATCACCAACGTAAAAGCACAGTCTCTGCGTAAATATTCAACACATATTTACATTTAAGCCTACACTGCACACATCCAGAAAAACAAAGTCACTGAAAATAAGGTAGTACTTATATTGTTTGCAATTCATAGCTTCCCAAATCCAGAACAACTTTATGACAATCAAATGTTTTCAAGTCTTTCTCCAGATCTCTCAGANCAATTCATAGCTTCCCAAATCCAGAACAACTTTATGACAATCAAATGTTTTCAAGTCTTTCTCCAGATCTCTCAGAAATTTCCAATTAATCTTATGGCATTCCATCAAAATTTGAAGAATTTTCTTTGGACCCAACATTGCTATTGCTTCTTTAATTGCAATAAGCATGCTACTTCAAGAAAACTGATGTGAGATACAGTACCATGCTCTTACATCCCTAGTGTCATTATCCCAAAAACAAACTTTTAAATCCAGTTTTTGTTTTAGGCAATTCTGTTTAGTGATTCGTCAAATCCTATTACAATTCGATCACACAAACTTCTGAACAAGCTTGTGAACAATATGGAACAATTCCATAAACAATAGTGCGCCCAACTTTATCCTGTTGCAACTACATTTTTTTTCCGATCTCTCTGTGAAAAGAAATTTTACCAAACCTAAAATCTCATCCAGCTGTTCTACGGGACTTGTGTGTCAGACGTCGAGCACGCAATAACATCTTGACTTTGGTTGCATCATCATTTGCAAGAAATATCTTTNGGACTTGTGTGTCAGACGTCGAGCACGCAATAACATCTTGACTTTGGTTGCATCATCATTTGCAAGAAATATCTTCAAACACCAAGCCTCAGATTCCTCGCTTCAAATCAAACAAGATGCACAGTATGACCACATTTTGTTCAGATGCAGGTNAAACACCAAGCCTCAGATTCCTCGCTTCAAATCAAACAAGATGCACAGTATGACCACATTTTGTTCAGATGCAGGTGGTGCAGTTGATTAACTCTGGCTTGGTACCAGAACTGATTCAGGGAGACATTTAAATAACACCATCAATGACTCTGGTTCTTCACTACGTGCTTTCTTGTGTTCATCACCTTCCATTGCTTTCCATGTTACCTAGCTGAAAAGTCATCTGAACAAATCTTGCATTACGTAACAGTTACATCACTTACAATGCTTCCACCACATGAAAATGCAGGATCCTTATTTCATTAAAGCTGAAAAGTTGTCTGCCTGGCCACTTTCAGATATCTGAAATAAAAAAGAAAGATGGCAAATCTATAATGCTCAACAAAATAAAAACCTTTTTAATAACCTTGNTCAGATATCTGAAATAAAAAAGAAAGATGGCAAATCTATAATGCTCAACAAAATAAAAACCTTTTTAATAACCTTGTTATACCTCAATAAACTTGCCCACCAGAGTAATATTTATCTGCTTCAAATATGCAAATAGAAGATACCAGTCATTTCTAAACAAGGGTTTTGGTATCAAAAAAATTAGGCCAATAAATTTTAGACAAATTTACTATTTGCCCAAAGAAGCCTACAGTTTTAAAAATAAAAACCGAACCTTATCTTAACTATTGCTGTATAAAAAATATTAGCAGAGCAGATACTTTTACATTGAAACTACCCTACATCCTAAACTAGTTTTAAAATCACACTGAGCACAAGTTAAAGTGGTCAAGACACTTACCTGCAAATAGTGTNTCAGATATCTGAAATAAAAAAGAAAGATGGCAAATCTATAATGCTCAACAAAATAAAAACCTTTTTAATAACCTTCTTATACCTCAATAAACTTGCCCACCAGAGTAATATTTATCTGCTTCAAATATGCAAATAGAAGATACCAGTCATTTCTAAACAAGGGTTTTGGTATCAAAAAAATTAGGCCAATAAATTTTAGACAAATTTACTATTTGCCCAAAGAAGCCTACAGTTTAAAAAAAAAAAAACCTAACCTTATCTTAACTATTGCTGTATAAAAAATATTAGCAGAGCAGATAATTTTACATTGAAACTAACCTACATCCTAAACTAGTTTTAAAATCACACTGAGCACAAGTTAAAGTGGTCAAGACACTTACCTGCAAATAGTGTCTAAAGTTGAAAGTTAGTCCACAATTCACACAAACTTACGACAGTACTATACAAAACCACAGAAAGCCATGCGTTTCTTCACAAATCGCAAACAAATGAACAAAGGACGTACCGTTGCTCACTTTACTGACATAATCTAACAGCACCGGTATAGAGTAGAGACTTTGTTCTGATGGGGGGAGGGACTAGCACTGATGGACAAGATAGGCGACCTTCACTTGTGTGATACAGCAACCTAGCTGCCCACACACATACGCAACCTCTGGAGGCTTAGGGCGAGCGAAGAGATTTGGGTTGCTCTTAGCATTAAGGTCTTGACAGCCGATGAGGGTTGTCGAGGTGAGTATGGAGAAGCACCAGAATGAAAGGGTGGGCAAAACGAGAAACCCCGCCGACCAGCGGCATCTCCGCCACAATACCCACATGCGAAAATCCAGCAGTGACCCGGTCAGGGATTGAAGAAGGTTCGCCTTGATGGGAGGCGAGCAGACTAACCGCACAGCCGCCGCCGTCCCGGAGGCTTGTGGGGTGTGATCGTGGAAATACCCACTAACTGACACTGTTGGTTATAGAAGTGCCAACCTAAACATGTCACCGTAAAGTCCATTCTATGGATTAATATTGCTGTAGTAGAACATTAACATACAATTCTACCCATAACTGAACATTGTAATAGGCATACAGCCCATGCTAAACCTCGTAGGTGGATCACATAACTGCCATATTAGTGATTTGCTGGACAGGTCACCATCAGGTCACTGTAGCATCTAGATATATGATCCGCCACAAGGTGTCCCAAACTTGGCAGGAGGATGGATCTGTGTACAGCAGTATCCCCTCCAGTTAAAGGTGCAAGGGTAAGATGCCAGATAGTGTAAATTGTTATTACCACACTTGGATATAGTTGGTAATGACCTACAGGTCTCGCAGTGTGCTCCCTGGATCACCCTCATGCCTTATGGCAAGAGGAATTGGGGGAGAGAGCCAGTTATAGCACCCATACAAACACAACAGGTCTTAGTAGGTGGGCAGAATGGTGGGATACCCCGTGCCTAACTGTGAAGACATCGACACAGCTCGCAGACATGCTGTCGTCAGTACACAAGTGAGACTGCTGCAGCGATAGAGATGGCAGATGTGCTACTTTGATTGCAACATCAACCGGCCCCAACATGAGGAGTCACCACCACATCTCTCACAGGCTCTGCAAACTAGCCTTACAACCGTAAGACATCTAATCGGGACCCAGGTCGAAGCCAGTTCCCTTCATTCACAGCTGGGGAGGGAGCCAGCACGACATGGGCGCAACACAATGCACTTTTAGTTAACCTTAGAACTAAGTGAATCAGGAAGCCCGTCAGTCTGGAGATGCTTTACACAACTGAAGCTGAGAAGCGCAAGAGTGATAAGAGCTGCACGGCCACGCCATCAAGTGCACCCTCGCCACTGTGCACGTGGCAGTGTTCTCTTTGTGCTGCATGTATCTATGGGACTTTAAGCAGGTGCAGTCATTTTGTGAGAGATTTGTATCAAGTTCAATGCAGTGCCCTACACTGCTTTCACACGAATGCACCCATATTTTAAGCTGTAGCCATTTAAAGATTTCCATTTTGGCCACGTTGAATAACTTTAAAATAGTGTGCAATAAGTGCGATCTGTTGAAAGTTGTATTCTGCCGTCCTCTGAAGTGTTATTTCTTTCCATGTGCAATCAAATTGTGCACACATGAAATAGCTGATTTTAGAAACGTGTATTACAAACACACTGCCACACTGTTTGCGTGGCGGGTAGACTGGCTTATTAACCAGCGAGCAGAATTAACAATTCAGTGTTCAACACTAAGTTTACACACCCAAAACTTTTTGCCCACTACTAATTGAATTTGTTCCGGTTTCCGACATTGAAATAAATTACCTTTTTTGTTCCCAGCATCCATCTTTACTGTGCTGTGATGAAGTGATGCCTGGCTTGTGCTCGGAGATGCGAAGGAATCAACATCCTGCTAAACAAGAAACAGCGATGATGTAGCACTCGATAACGCAGCCAGCATTTCCTAACTTTACATGCCAGACCTACGACAGCAATGCAGTCGCAAGTGAGGTTGTAGCAGAGCAACGTCAAACAAACAGTTTTGAAATCAACATTTAGAAAATATTTCTGACCATAACTACAGTGATACCTCCTAACACAAATCTCAAGGGGCGTGAATTTTCTGCAGTTTGTAATGTGTGATAAGGTTTGTATAACCAGGTGTTTCCAATAATTAAATAACAAATCTAAGAAAAGTAAAATGATTACTCTGATTCAGCAATTTCGGAAATAGGAATTTCTTATAACCAGCACGACTTCTTTTTACCAGTGGCCTTGGCATTACATTGTAATACAAATTAAAAATATTTTGATTACGCTTACATACTAACACTTAATTCCCTCCCATATTACTGGGGGAAAAGGCAACTTTGTATTATTGAAAACTTTGTATTAAAGAGGTTTTTATTTAAATTTTACTCAGGATCTCCACAGAAATTTGTAATACAATTCCTCTGACTTTTCCTTGACTTTCCCTGGCCAAAATTTTTAATTTCCCTCACTCAACATGATTAAAATTTTAATTACTTGGTTTTCTGTAGTCTGAGGCATATGATTATGACCCCTAAACCGTCGCTAATCTGGCTCCCTTCTTACAAAGCACCTCCATTCTTCACGAGAGGCCTCAGCATCCATAGAGGTCCGTGAATTTCAAAAATTTACAAGACAGGTTAGACTTCAGGAATGAATACTCGCAGGTTCATTTTAAGATTGGACAGTAGTTTGGAAATGCTTGGGCAGCTCTTCAGCCAGTAAAAATTCATGATTAGGTATGAGTCTGTGATAAGTAGAAAAAACTTGGATGTTATATTACTATTTTTAAATATTTTTTATTAAAAGTGATGTGATTAAAATATTTGTTAAAATTACCAATACATCTACATAGCATGTCATTTGTCAAAGTCAAGGTGTGAAATAAACTTGGAAATGCATCTAATTGCATTTGCTCACCTGTTTTCGTGTGGACGTGGACGAAGTGTGCGTCTTGCTGGACTCTGCCCCGTCTGCTTGCGTAGCAGACCTCGCAGTGCTCCGCCAAGCAGCCAGCGATGAGGACGACGGGAAGGCTATCAACCGAGTCCAGCTCTGAGTCGCGATGGGATTGGGTGCCGCCTCGCTGTGGGTAGACACCTGGAGGATGTTGCTCCTACTGGAGCTCTGAGACGCAGGGGATGTGGACGGCGCCTGGGCGCGAGAGGCAAGGAAAGGGCTTGAGAGTTGCTGGTGGCTGGTGGCAGTAGATGCCAGGGAACACGACGAGGGCTCGTGCGCACTTCTGTCCGAGCTGCTCGCAGGGAGCGACCAGTTGTGATACTGCTCCATTACCTGCGAGCATTACACCTGCANTCTGCCCCGTCTGCTTGCGTAGCACACCTCGCAGTGCTCCGCCAAGCAGCCAGCGATGAGGACGACGGGAAGGCTATCAACCGAGTCCAGCTCTGAGTCGCGATGGGATTGGGCGCCGCCTCGCTGTGGGTAGACACCTGGAGGATGTTGCTCCTACTGGAGCTCTGAGACGCAAGGGATGTGGACGGCGCCTGGGCGCGAGAGGCAAGGAAAGGGCTTGAGAGTTGCTGGTGGCTGGTGGCAGTAGATGCCAGGGAACACGACGAGGGCTCGTGCGCACTTCTGTCCGAGCTGCTCGCAGGGAGCGACCAGTTGTGATACTGCTCCATTACCTGCGAGCATTACACCTGCACAAAAATGTTCTCCTGCCCTTCAGATGAGAGTTCATCGGACAAAAAACTAAGACTACTCTCAATAAGTTGGCCCCAGAAGTTAATACCCACAGAACGCACATCTATCCTTGGGCATTCAAACAACAAATATGTCATGTCTCTATGCTTAACATAGTGGATTGATCTTGCAGATTACTGTCACAAGGCAAGAACTTTTAGTAGTTATGTAGCAGATTTAGGTTATGGCTGTATATTTCAGTCTTCCATTTAATCAATGTTTGCAACAGTTGGGAATTTGTGCAGATAGAAACTACCTCCCAAAAAGTTAATTCACACAAACGTGCACCACTCTGCTGACCAGAACGCAGGCACAGAAAGCACACACGACCACACAAATTAACCTGCTTGAGATGTGTTTACACCCCTACTATCATGTCTCACGGCGAGTACTGCAATAATAGTGCACCTACGCGATTATGTTTCAGTGTGAATACTAGTGCTCATATGTAAAACCCTCCACAATTATTTCTCCATCCAGAAAGACCTACACCAATGAACGAGTAGTATGACAAGGTCTAGGCAGCTATTAATAGTAGGGTCTTGGAGCTCAATGGGGTGAAGCGAGGTGAGTACGGGGCAGATTCAGAATGTGAGGACGGAGGAAACGGGAGATCCCCAAGAAAACCTGTTGACCAGCGGCATTGTCCAACATGGGAAAATCTGTAGCTCTGCTCCCATCAATCAGCATGCAATTGCCCCTGGAGATGGGCAAGATGGCTCCAGTCCACAGGTGCAGACGGGAGGGAGGTGTCTTATGTGAGGTAAACACTACAGCGTCAATTTAAAACAATGTTTCTGTCCAATCACAAGGCTTTAGGACACAAGATGTCGTACAATGAGCAATGTTAAGTGGTGCCTGNAAAACAATGTTTCTGTCCAATCACAAGGCTTTAGGACACAAGATGTCGTACAATGAGCAATGTTAAGTGGTGCCTGAGAGAGCACCTAAGTGGTTGAGCTATCTTCCTACGAGAAATACCGAAGAAAGATAAGCAGTCTTTAGATATGAAATTGGCTTGCTTGACTACCAGAATTCAGTAAAACAGTAATGGGTCATTATCTTGGCCATCCTCTCCTTAATATCTGGAACATCCCATCCCTAGCTTCCCTCTCAGCGACCGTCTGCTGGGCGAAGTGTTCCGCAGGCTCAACACAGATAAGCGGGTGTATATTCTCGACCAGACCAGGCTAGAGTTTCCATTCCTTTTAAATCAGGTCACCTGCTACCGTGTAATAACTTTCAGTTGGCAGATTTGGGCGGCAACTTAATACCTATATTTATAAACACCTTTAGAATTGTCAAATTTTTGGCCTAATACTGCCATGTTATAGCACCGTAATTCAGCCCTCGGCTTTCGCAACACTGAGGCGAGCTCTATGTTCCGCATACCAAATATTGCTGTAATTACCAGAGATGCTACTTAGGTGTTGCATTTATGTCCTATGATAGATTGGTGTATGCACATGTGGGTGCCTTTCCCTTGTTTCTTTTTGATTCGTCAATATCGTCTTTTCTTATGCCGTGTTTGTTTATCCTTTCTCCCCCCCCNGACGAGCCTACGTTCGCCTGCTACAAGGATAGCCTGGAAGCAGCTTGTGGTCCGTCAATCATCATGATCTTCGCCTGCTGGAGCCTGGCAGCAACCCCCCGACGTACATGCCCGAGAAGTGGTATACCTCGTTGGCACTTGAATTCCAGGTGGGCACCTCGCCTGCACTCAATATCTTGTCTCCGGAGGACATGGAGCTGGGATCTCCTTTAACTATTAGGTGACTGCACATTGTGAAGATGTGCAGTCATTATATTTGGAATTGAACTTCAAGATCTATCTACCTGTGTTTCTATAAACTTTCGTCATTATTCTCCACAAGAAGCTCCCTGAGGAGTCTNGAACTTCAAGATCTATCTACCTGTGTTTCTATAAACTTTCGTCATTATTCTCCACAAGAAGCTCCCTGAGGAGTCTGCGCTTTAGCATTTTCCTGGGTGCATCGCACGATAACATCTTGTGCGTAGGTACTGTGTCAATGTTCATTCTATTACACCCAAAGTAGGCCAGGGCGGGTTTCCTTATTTAACTCGACATGTCATACAGTTACTCAGCTTTGCCAGTAAATGTGCAAAGTTACTTTCGACCCATCATTTTCTAGTGGCTGACTAAGAACATTGGTCAAGCGTAATTTTACGAACTGCAGAAAATGTTACGTTTACAAAGTTATTTGATTGCCTTTTACTTGTACTGAGATTAGCGGTCTTTGGTAGTAGGACGAGGGGAGATTACTTGGGTAAAATAAGATATAATCATAAAAAAATATAAATGAACTGATACACTTTTAAATTTACTTACATTAAAATAAATAGATAAAAAAAATTATTATCCAAATTATAATTTCAATAATGATGAAGGTTGTTGTAAGATCATTAATTGGTAATTATGAAAATATATAAGTAACTTTATAAACAACTTTAAAGAAATTACATATTAACCGATTTTTCTAAAATATTATTAAAATATGTAAATAGCATTAAATATTTAAAACTGTTCCTAATCATATTAATACTTATAATGGGATCTTCTTTAACTCATAGGTGGCTGCACATTGAAATGTGCATTCATTATATTTGGAATTGAATTCAAGACGTATCTACCTGTAGTTCAATAAACTTTTGTCATTCTCCACAAGACTCTTTTCTATGCTACAAAAATTTTATACGAACGAACAATAAACATTGAAGAAACCAGAGNCATTATATTTGGAATTGAATTCAAGACGTATCTACCTGTAGTTCTATAAACTTTTGTCATTCTCCACAAGACTCTTTTCTATGCTACAAAAATTTTATACGAACGAACAATAAACATTAAAGAAACCAGAGAAAGATACACAAAATTCAAAGAATAATTTTAGTAGCAGAGAAAAGCGTCTGCCAGCTAGATGTGTGGGGCGGTACAGGCGTAGTTCATACTGCCGTGGTTACCGCCTCATACTCTCTATCTACATGCCTTGGAAGCAGTTGACTTGTTCCTTACACTGTGCTTCGGGCTGTCATAACCGTTGCTGTTTGTGGTCCTATTGCAATCGTCTAAGCCCGAGGCTCGGCCACATGTGGGCGAAGTAACACTGTCCCTGACCAAGAGCACGAACAGCACTCCGCGACAACTCTCGTGACTACCCGATGCCATCAACAACACCAGACTCTCTCGGCACGACTGCTGCCGCAGACTGTCAAACACGACGGCTTAAGCCAGTTTTTTTTATGGGAAATAGGATGGCCAATAGTTTTACACCGACGGCCAAAAGCAACCATGGCAAACGAACAATCAATTCAATACATCAGTAAACTACTCCAAATCGAAAACCCAGAAACGAAACCATAAAAACTCGCAAACCTTCTAGATGACACAAACGTTAAACGACGTCACACTACGACGCCCAGCCGAAAAATCCGAACACTAAAAAATGGCAGCAACAGAACAACTGAGAGTTGACTCTCGACTGACACAATGGTTCAAGTAAAACTCCCCCAACACAATGCATAACTCGAGACTACTCGGCACACAGCACAGAGGCTACCTCCGCTACCTAGCGGTGACAACAACTAAACTATATAAAACAATGTATTAACTAAAACCGCAAAGCATACAAATCTAAAACAGATACAATACAAGAGATACAGAAGATACAGCATTATACAACGTGTTGTATTAATTACGATTAAATACCTTTAGTAATAGCGTACTATGCCAACTTTTGCGAAAGTTACTAAAAAGTCACCAGAAAGTCACTAAGTGTTGCAAACAAAACCATATGAAGAACAAATCGTCACGATGATAAAAAGTATAGATGTTTAGGATGATTATAATTAATTGTTTTACATATTTTAAATTCTCTAATAATAAACTCCGACTTATAATAATGAAAATCATTAAATTAATAATTTATGTAAAATGTACCTTATTATTTATGCTTTTTGTTGTAAATTTGTACTGTGTGTGTCAGGGGATACAGCTACGTGGTCGTTCGGCCCACGATCCTGAGAACTGTGACTTCGTGCTCACCCAGTGAACTGGCGCTCATTCTATTCGAAATAGGAATCTTATGCAGTGTTCTTATTTTTCGTAACTTAGTCACCGGATGACGTACACATTACTATCCCCGACCGGTCAGGTAATATTACTTTCAAAAAAATTGCCTGGATGTCAGGCCGCACTCATACTACTCGTACATGCACACACTTTGTGACATAACACGAGAGGAGGGGTCGCTCGTGGGGGCGTTGCTGGATCTCTGTAGACTTTGTGGTCCCCTCACTTTATTAATTTCCCCGGCGGTTACTCTAATGCCCCTGGAGAGGGATGTGGAGTTTGTAGTCAACTCGAATTACCATGCCCTCAAAAGTTACCTCTTGAGGACATTAAGATGAGATAGTCGTCTGACTTCGGCAGTACCTCGGACGTCGTGCAGGTAAGGAGCACTCCTAGTATACCGCGCCGAGGCAGGAGCCGTGGTGGTTTAACAGCTACATCCGGCCGGCTCCTCCAGTAGAGGGCATTAAGTAGTTGCGCAGGTGAAGCAGGAAGAATGGGCTAAGGGAGGAGCAATGTGGCATGCATCAAAACTATAATAGAGACTATTATGGTTCGAAATTCAAATAAAAAATTTGGAATTTCCATTTAATTTCTTTTTTTTATCAAACTGAATTGAATAAAGCAAAACACAGAGACATTTCCACTAAAAAAAAAAAAACTATATTCTTGAATTATCATTGCAATGTCATAATAATATAATGGTTTTTAAACTATCAAAAGTGGTAGGTGGTTATTACAGCTACTAAAACTCAAAATTATATAGTTGTAACCAGAAAAGAAAATTAACATTAAATAATCTTTAATGCTATCCGTTACATCATATTTCAAATATCCAAACAAGAAAATGACATGCTCCAACATTGCGCCTAGGTAGTGAAAAATTTCTAGTGGTTTAAATAATGACGATTGTAGTGCACGGATTGCTCGCTTCTCAGAGCAGTAGACGCTATACTTGCAGTGGAGTGTCCCACTGCAATTCCAAAATAAAGTTTCTTTGGATCGCGTGTTTTTTGTGTATTTTCTTAAAAATAGGATCGTGCCGCGCTTAATTTTGAGTGAACATTCTATTTATTCTGTAGCTGCCGTCGGCGGTGGTATCTATGTGTGGGACCCCGGCGTCGGGGTGACAGCGTCATTTTGTGTTTGTGCCGTTTTGACAGTTTTCGTGAGTTAAATGGACCTGGGATTTTTGGATATTTCGTCTTTTTGAAGATTTTGTCGTCTTTTTTGTGTATTTCGTTTGGAATCGTCGATGTAAGCCGTGGGCGCAGAAGTAGGCCATTATAACCCCTAAAAAAAATTGTGATAACATATGTTAATGGAAAGCAGCAGTCTTACTACAAATAATGCACTGTATTGTGTTCGCGCCGGCCATATGGTTTATTTTTTCTAAGAATGGCGTGAAGTGATAACCAGAATCACTCATCTAGGATGAGGTTATAAGCAGTCTGCTAATTTTCAAAATNCTAAGAATGGCGTGAAGTGATAACCAGAATCACTCATCTAGGATGAGGTTATAAGCAGTCTGCTAATTTTCAAAATCCCACAGGATACACTGATTTCAAAATGTCCATTCCAAATCTATTCAGAAAAGCTTCGAGTTTAATATTAGGAAAACAGAGAGAAATGCCCGTAGCTCCGTTTGCTGATGGCGAAGTTGTATTTAGTAAGTACTGCCAACTTCACCTGTTGTATTTTACGAACCTGTCGCCCGCAGGTTATACTACTCACATACGCACGTTTCCTTCGAGCTAAGTTGTAGTGCATGTTCGTATGTATGTTATTTTATATTTAACTGGAATTGATTTTGCATTTTTGTAAATATTGCAAGAAATGTGTTCCAGTAGTGGCACTTTGTAGATCTTTGTTTTCCCCACGATTGCATGTTCAGGGGTACATATNTGCAAGAAATGTGTTCCAGTAGTGGCACTTTGTAGATCTTTGTTTTCCCCACGATTGCATGTTCAGGGGTACATATATCCATTTTAACAGTTCTGCTTGTTTCAAGTAATTGCAACTGGTACTTATGTAAGCCACCTATACCTCACGACAACNATCCATTTTAACAGTTCTGCTTGTTTCAAGTAATTGCAACTGGTACTTATGTAAGCCACCTATACCTCACGACAACCAGGAGCATTGCACGGTGATAGGAATGTCGCTGTTGGTAGTTATGTAGACAAGGGCTTATATGAAGGAAAGGTTTACAATACAAAGTTATGGTATGTATTGATAGTACTATTCATACTAAAACTAACGCTATTGTTGTATTGGTATGTTTCATATACAAAATGTTAAACNATGTATTGATAGTACTATTCATACTAAAACTAACGCTATTGTTGTATTGGTATGTTTCATATACAAAATGTTAAAACGCGATGGAGGGCTATGAATACCAGGGAAATTGTGGGGTCAAATCCGTAAAGAACGCGATGTAAAACAGCACANGAGGGCTATGAATACCAGGGAAATTGTGGGGTCAAATCCGTAAAGAACGCGATGTAAAACAGCACAGAAATGCAACATTAATAAAACATTATTCAAAAAGAAAAACTTGCCACAACTGTGAATTCATGCAAAAATGTGTGCCACTCTTCTTCATGGAAGAGTTTATTTTGTGTTTGAGAGGAAAGCAAAATTTTAGAAATTGACATAATATAATACTCAACGTTTGTAAGCAACGGTGACGTTATTCTGCAGAAGGAAGGGGTGCATACAAATTCTTTTGTTGGGAAACAAAAGGTGAAACAGGAATTGCGCCAGTTACCAGACGGTATGCAAATTGGTAATCACCCAGGCAACCTCCTCTGCATAGCTAGCTTGAAACCCCAATACCGCCATGCAGTCACACTCCATATATAAATCTCAATTATTTCCATGTTAAATTTAGAAAAACGCTGATAGCGCTAGCATTATAGTCCGTATCGCTTAGCTGTTACCACAACATCAAGGGCAGCAACATGGCATGGTGGCTTGTGTAAATAATGACAAATAACTACTATTCCATCTCTAATTTTTTTTCCCCCCAAGAAAAACAGTATAACATCTCAGAAAAAAACAATGCCATTTCGGTAAGCGTGTATACATCAAAAAGTAAAACATTTAAATTTTTTCATTTCGGGTTATGTAAACAATAATATATGTTGTAATCAATTTTTAAGCTGCTANAAGTAAAACATTTAAATTTTTTCATTTCGGGTTATGTAAACAATAATATATGTTGTAATCAATTTTTAAGCTGCTAACTATTAGGTGGAAGCACCTGAGAAATGTCAACTGGGAAAGCTCTGCCAAACCCAATTGTATAACACTCGTACTTCAACCTCTATCAGAGCAGCAACTGTTCTCGATAATCACCACAGTAAGTAACACATGAACAGGCAAAGGTAGCGTGAGCTGGGTGGCCACTCTTCCTTCCAGTGTTTGACAGCCCACACCCACACACGCACACACATGGACGGACAGGCGTGGACACAGNTGGCCACTCTTCCTTCCAGTGTTTGACAGCCCACACCCACACACGCACACACATGGACGGACAGGCGTGGACACACAGAGAGTCAGACACACAGAGAGAGAGAGAGATACACACACCATGAGCGTCTTAATTAGAGCTTACGGAACAAGTACCTGTTGAGAATTAAAAGCCTCTCTTAAAAATCATTATTTGTTATAGAAAAAAAATTAGAATTATTAATAATGATGAGAACACACCCGTAGACACATAGTTAACATTTTGAGCGCTGGTTACGTAATGTTATGTTGCCTGAATTCAACAAATTTACATAGTGTGTGTTATAATACAAAGATGTCCAAATTCATTACTGGCGATGTAATATTACTGCGCCAGCAGTTTTTATGATGTTCACTGAACGTAATATATCGGTGGCACTCAAAAGTGTAGGTTACTTAAATTAACACACTGGATTGTAACTGCATTACATAGGACAGAACATTTAGTTGCGACATTGACAAATTGTCTTCATATTGGCTCGCAGCTGGCCGGTAAAGAATGCTTTACAGTGAAGAGCCCTGTGTACTGTCAGGGGATTTCCTCCGACAAGGTAATGTCGAGGAATTTTCACCTGGCTCAGGGAAAATGTAGAAGTTGTTTGTGTGAATACAGGATACTGTAATTGTGAGCATGTGCATTTTTAAATTTCAATTTAAAGTATTTATGTTTGTATAATGAGCACTCGTTTGAAGCCAATAGCATGTATAGTGAGAAGTATTGATGGTCTGAATAAAATGGTTGCCCTGTTTCACTGTGTGCTTTGTCTGTTGCAGTTTGATTTAATTCAACTTCCTTCATTGATAGCATATTTGTTGTCAGTCGTGGAAACATATGGTATCGTGTACCTTACAGTATGGTAGACCATGGAAAACAAATATGTGAAAGATACTTTGAGAAATTCACAAAATGAATAAGCTACAGCAAATGTCAAAGCAATTAAAATGTTGCTGCTATTTTAGTGCATAATTGTACATCTCATTCCTGTAACAAATTACCTCACAATTAATGGATATATTACGGAACTTAAAATAGAAGAAATATTGCAGTAAATGTGACTTGAGACTGTGCACAGCTAATTGTACGGTAGCTACTGTACACATTTGTTGAACATTAATATTCCCAGATGTAGGCTTGGAAGGACTCTGGCTAGAGCGTTTGTCTTCGCTTGGAAGTGCATGCATTGGACAGTAATGCATTCTGTGGCATTCTCCAGGGTAAACTATTGAATTTAATGATGAACTATTTTCTGAATCATTATTTCCAGACGCCATTCTCATATTGTAGCAGTGTTATGTATTCTTTGCTTTTCTAAATTGTTAATGTAATGTATATGTTCCTTCTGTTTTAAATTGTCACTGTACATTTAAATGTTATTGCATTGATGTATCTGGACACAATCTGTTTGGTNTGGCCACTCTTCCTTCCAGTGTTTGACAGCCCACACCCACACACGCACACACATGGACGGACAGGCGTGGACACACAGAGAGTCAGACACACAGAGAGAGAGAGAGATACACACACCATGAGCGTCTTAATTAGAGCTTACGGAACAAGTACCTGTTGAGAATTAAAAGCCTCTCTTAAAAATCGTTATTTGTTATAGAAAAAAAATCAGAATTATTAATAATGATGAGAACACACCGGTAGACACATAGTTAACATTTCGAGCGCTGGTTACGTAATGTTATGTTGCCTGAATTCAACAAATTTACATAGTGTGTGTTATAATACAAAGATGTCCAAATTCATTACTGGCGATGTAATATTACTGCGCCAGCAGTTTTTATGATGTTCACTGAACGTAATATATCGGTGGCACTCAAAAGTGTAGGTTACTTAAATTAACACACTGGATTGTAACTGCATTACATAGGACAGAGCATTTAGTTGCGACATTGACAAATTGTCTTCATATCGGCTTACAGCTGGCCGGTAAAGAATGTTTTACAGTGAAGAGCCCTGTGTACTGTCAGGGGATTTCCTTCGACAAGGTAATGTCGAGGAATTTTCACCTGGCTCAGGGAAAATGTAGAAGTTGTTTGTGTGAATACAGGATAATGTAATTGTGAGCATGTGCATTTTTAAATTTCAATTTAAAGTATTTATGTTTGTATAATGAGCTCTTGTTTGAAGCCAATAGCATGTATAGTGAGAAGTATTGATGGTCTGAATAAAATGGTTGCCCTGTTTCACTGTGTGCTTTGTCTGTTGCAGTTTAATTTAATTCAACTTCCTTCATTGATAGCATATTTGTTGTCAGTCGTGGAAACATATGGTATCGTGTACCTTACAGTATGGCGAGATAGGTCTACCTTACAGTATGGTAGACCATGGAAAACAAATATGTGAAAGATACTTTGAGAATTCACAAAATGAATAAGCTACAGCAAATGTCAAAGCAATTAAAATGTTGCTGCTATTTTAGTGCATAATTGTACATCTCATTCCTGTAACAAATTACCTCACAATTAATGGATATATTACGGAACTTAAAATAGAAGAAATATTGCAGTAAATGTGACTTGAGACTGTGCACAGCTAATTGTACGGTAGCTACTGTACACATTTGTTGAACATTAATATTCCCAGATGTAGGCTTGGAAGGACTCTGGCTAGAGCGTTTGTCTTCGCTTGGAAGTGCATGCATTGGACAGTAATGCATTCTGTGGCATTCTCCAGGGTAAACTATTGAATTTAATGATGAACTATTTTCTGAATCATTATTTCCAGATGCCATTCTCATATTGTAGCAGTGTTATGTATTCTTTGCTTTTCTAAATTGTTAATGTAATGTATGTGTTCCTTCTGTTTTAAATTGTCACTGTACATTTAAATGTTATTGCATTGATGTATCTGGACACAATCTGTTTGGTTAGCGCCTTTCAAAGACTAGGTAGTAAATAAATAAATGTTTACACATGCACGCACGCACGCGCACACACACGCACACACACACACACACACACACACACGAGACCTTCATACTGGAAAATTTGTTTACTTAGTAGGTTTTTATCAAATATTAATAATAATTTATTATTTAATTAATTATTCTTACTAAGATGCTGACATTGTCTGTTAATTTTTTAAATGTTATGTAATATTTCTACTTAATTATTTGATACCACTTGGTAAATTACTAAACAGCTTAACACCAGAGAAATGTGCACATTTGTGGTGTAAGTTTGCACCTGTGGTAGACTTGCATAAATATGTGAAATGCAAAATAAAATAAGTTATTGCACTTAACTGTGTGTTATTCTCTAGCACTCATTCATTTAATTGGTTTTCGCTTGTGAATAAATTATTAGTTTGTATTGAACAGTGGCATTTCACTGATCTTGTGGGGCTTTCTGACAAGCCAGACTTCTCAACTAACCTCAGAGATACTTACTAACGTATAGTTTTCAAACAAAAAAAAACTAAGGAATTTTTTTATATCTTATATTTTGTTGGCATTGACAAACCTGTGCGTGGTCAGTTTTATAAGTTACATATCTTATTTTTGCTTTCTATTCAGTCATGTACTGATAAGAATTTGCCAGTAATTCATGCATAACTTACTTGTTTTAACACATCACACACACAATTCATTGTTCAGTTCAATATTAATTTATGATGTACCAAATAAATGCTGATTCTTTGGTTTTCCTTTTATTTTGCTATGCACCTGGAGTTGGGGTATTTTATGTGGAACTGAAAGTGTGTGTCATTTTTAGATGAAAGTTTATGGTAACTTTATTGTGCAAGTATTTCCTGCATTTGCCTTCTTAGAGCGTGGACATAAAAAAAATATTTCGTGGGATTTGTGGTTTAGTACTTATTGAGTTAACAAGAGAAAATGTTTTACCGTGGAACTTTTTGCTGAAGAAAATTGTTTTTGTGCATTTCATTTCCAGTAAAACAACACTAACCTATCAAGTTTAAGATCACTGATATAAGAAGTTACTTATTAACANGTGCATTTCATTTCCAGTAAAACAACACTAACCTATCAAGTTTAAGATCACTGATATAAGAAGTTACTTATTAACAAACCGGTTTTAAACAGAATTGTTATAAGCAATTTTGTATTTGAAAATAATCCAGCAACTTCATGGGACACAAATATACAGCTCTTCATTAACAAGAGCAAAGTTGTATGTGATGTGTCTTGATTAAGTTCCTGCCAGTAGAACAGCTGTTGCTATAATGAAATACTGCTAAAATATTATTAATGCAGGAATTAAATTGCTAGATGCGAACTCTAGGAGTGACTACCATTTTTGAAAAGGGTCTGATTTTTCATTTTATTAATGCCCAGTTGGGGAAGTTCATGTATCTAGTTTAGTTATTTGGAGTAACCTTGTACCACCTGTCTAATTTAAATATTGAAAGAAGACCGAAGGTTTGGTGTTTTTCACTGTGTTAGTTATCAATATCACTGTTAACTAGGAAGACAAAATATTAAGGTAGGGGCATAAGAGTCTTTATTTTAAATGGAAAAAGTTTGGTAGTTACCTGAAATGACTATGATATTTATTTAAAAGTCTACGAAGATCAAAGTAAATGATATGAAGCATTGCTCCGTAAGTGGAGAGGAATTAGAAAATGTTAATGTGATATAGGCAATGCTCCTTATATTTACATATCATAAGACTGATTCCTTCCTGACAGTCAGTAAAGTTGGCAAGGGATCAGCTGTATGATGATATGGCAGCTACTCATTAACACTCCACACTGCACTGCGTACGCACCTGCCAAAGTAAATTGGAATATAGAGAAAGGGAGGCAAAGAACTAACAAGGCCGCCTGCTTGTGCCACACCTTGAAACTAACGTTGCCCAATCCCAGAGTGAGTNAGGGAGGCAAAGAACTAACAAGGCCGCCTGCTTGTGCCACACCTTGAAACTAACGTTGCCCAATCCCAGAGTGAGTGAGTGTACCAAGACAGAGCAAGTAAGATAAAGCTGTAAACAAATACACTTTCTGAATGTTGAATCACATTCTTAGCCCCTAAATTATTTGGGCTAGTCGAGGGGACAGGCCTGCCCACTCGTTCCCTTAATAAGACAAGAAGACTTCTCTGCTCAACAGGCCTGTTTCCCTGCCGNAGGGAGGCAAAGAACTAACAAGGCCGCCTGCTTGTGCCACACCTTGAAACTAACGTTGCCCAATCCCAGAGTGAGGGAGTGTACCAAGACAGAGCAAGTAAGATAAAGCTGTAAACAAATACACTTTCTGAATGTTGAATCACATTCTTAGCCCCTAAATTATTTGGGCTAGTCAAGGGGACAGGCCTGCCCACTCGTTCCCTTAATAAGACAAGAAGACTTCTCTGCTCAACAGGCCTGTTTCCCTGCCGNAGGGGACAGGCCTGCCCACTCGTTCCCTTAATAAGACAAGAAGACTTCTCTGCTCAACAGGCCTGTTTCCCTGCCGAGACAGTGTAGTGAAGCAGGAGAGACAGGTGGTGACGCGCCCAGGCAAGCCACCTGTCTCTCCTGCTTGGTGAATGTGTACACGAGTCATCCTGTGCTTTGCTTGCTTCAAGTATGGTTCTGTTTTGGTGCTCTTCCATTGCCAACCCCCCTCTCCTCTCTAGGTATGACTGAGTAGGGTGGTACAGTGATAAACCACTGGACTCACATTCAGGAGGACATGGATTCAAGTCCTGGTTCAGTCATCCTAATTTGTCTTCCGTGTTTTCCCTAAATCACTACGCAAATGCTGGAGTGATTCCTTACTACAGGCCATGGCTGCTTTCTTCCCTGTTCCTGTTTCTCTGAGCAACTTGCTCCGTCTCTAGTAACCTCGCTGCCGGAGAGACGTTGAGCACCAACCAGACCTGGCATCCCATTGCTTGATCTCTTCCTCTTACTTCTCTCCCTGTCGGCCTGCTTTCCGCTCCCACTCTCTTTGCCTCCTACATTACGATATCCTATTCAGTGATCTTTTTCATTATTTCTTGGATGTTGGCCGTCAGTCATGTCCCACTAAATAAAAGGATGATGAAGTAGCCAGTGTATTCAGGAAATAGTACTGGGTGATCCCATACAAGTGTTGTGTGTGACCTGAACAAACAGGAGAGTGCTGCAAGTCTTGCATTATTCCGAGTCGTACGAAAGTGTCGGTGTGCGGAAGTATGTGGTTGTGAACTGTAGGGCAGGCCCAGAGAGAGAGATGTTCTGATCCGAGTTCTAGCGCTGTGTTCCTCTGATCAGTCAGATGGCCTGTGTGTAAGAGAGTGCACAGACGCCTGCGAGAAGCAGCTAGGTGGTGATGGGATGGCAGTAGGAAAATAAGCATGTCGGATAACAGCCCGACTAAACCTCTCAACTTTAACCTTGCTTACTATAAATTTCATAAGAAAATAATATCAAGAGCCTTGTTATTTGCAGGCATATATTTTCTGGCATGATTCTTCCTAATGAGCTAATCTCACTAAAGTAAACCACGAGCCATTACAAATGCACCGAAATACACTAATTAAAAATGTGTGCAAGAAAAATTCTTTGAAATTCGTAAGCAAAGCAACTGATTAAATTATCAGCAGTTGGTAGATTCAGTTACAGTGTGTTTGTAATGGCAGCCAGTAGCAAGACTTACTTAGCAACAAAGCTAGCTCCAAGTGGGTGACCCAATCATGGCATGACTGAAATCATAGCATCAGTTTGGTGTGCATGTCATTTGGAGCCTCCTGCACAAGAGTTTGCATGGAGACAAAATGCGTGGACAAGGAATAATATCATTCCTAATTACCAAGATAAAAAAATCTTATAGTTGCAGCCATTTATAGGGAAGATTATGCTAACTCTCGTTTGGAATGAACGAGCTTTACTTTTGGTGAACTACAAGCCTAAGGGAAATACTGTTGCCGTTGCCTCATGTTAAACTCTCTTACCTGCAATCAAATCAAAATGCAATACCTTACTGACCGCAGGTGTCATTTTGGAAGATGACCGTTTGGCCTCACACAATTTATAGTACAGTTGCAGTCATACCGGACCAGCACTTTGTGTTTGTACTACACAAGATCTCACCTTCTGAAAAAGGCTACAGGAGGAGAGAGATTCAGTTCTGATAAAGCATTTCATTAAATGGTGCATAAGTGATTGCACAGATATAAAAACTAATATTATAGATGCCCATAAAATAAGGACTGTAACTCTGGTATTGAACATCACAAAGTCTGTAGTCAACTGGTACAGCTGTGAACCGCTTTTCTATAGTAAATTATAACAAAGAAATGTTCTAGTTTTTCACGTGAACCACTGTTATAGTTCATTTCATATAAGAAGGCCACATTCTGACAGTCAGTGAGTGGCAACTTAATATATTGAAAACAAATCACACGCCATTTACAAAATCCTGTATCAGCTGATGAACGAACGAACAAAAGTTAATATTACGTTGGCTATTCTGAGAACAGTGCCGAAGCACATCACACAAGCAGAAAATGCGCGTATAAGAAAGAGTTCGTAGATTAATTAATACATTTTATTTTACGTGGTCATAAAACAGCAGTTTTTAGTTTTAGAAATGAAACTTCGTGATAAAATAGTAACGTATAGGTGTTCAAAATGAGATGCACAATAAAACGATACGTATCCGAATGTAACGAAAAAATCCAAAGTTTCCAGACTCTCAAACCAGGTGCTGCTATCTTGTGAGTTAAAAGTGCATCATCTGTTGCAAGATGCCCTTCCACGCCATCTGTCATCTATATCCCGAACTACACCCAGAAACATATTATAGATTTGTTGTTTAAAATAACGTATTCACGCGCATATACAAATAATTTTGTTTTCCCGCGAGCTCTGTATAATTTTTAAAGTAACACGTATTTCGTGTACCGCGTTTACGAACGACCCTACACACGTCCACCAAGCTCCATTTACGAATGCAGCGCCACCCAAGCAGTTCACCAATTGCCACACGCAGCAGCACCTCCTGAACGCGCTGCCTCGCCACATCAAAACCTATTCTTGACACACCAGTTGATGGCGAATGGATACATAAACGAAAAGGCGCGGCGATTGTCAACTGTCAAGAAAGTGGCCTTCTTATATGGTACACAGTATACCTACTCTCTAAGTGAAGGTGCTGGCAACGGGTGTCAGGTTTGCTGTAGGTAGCGAGATGTAGGGACAGACTGGGAGCAGACACCTGTGTTTCAGGCAAGAACAACGTTTGCGTGCACCCACCCTCGCTGCTGCGGCAGGACTGCGACGTGGTGCACCACCCGGGCTACCTCACGGTGACCTGCCACCACGGCGCAGGCCCCACTCTGCGCCTCTCCTGGATCCCCAACACCACCCTCCGCAAGAACCCTGCCACCATCGAGAACCCCTATCTCAGGTGTGTCCATCTTGTACTGCTTCTGTCGGCCACAACAGCTAACAAGCACGTCAGAGATGTTACTGCAAGTAAAGCTGGCTAATGATTACTTAACCATATTTTTTTACTTGTGCATTTGAAAATATTACCTGTCCACGATATACATTTATTTTAATAGTTCCGTGCCTGCAATTTTAGTACAGTTGGTAGCAATTTAAGAAAGTTAACAGGGCTTGATATTGTAATTAAAGGAGTAATATTAAAATTTATGGACACTGAACTCCTTTGTTTAGTTTCTAATTATCCAAATAAGAGTAAGAATTATTTTATTAACACATTTACATTAATTATAATTTCACACTTTCACTTGAAAAATGAGTGATTAATAGTGTTACATGCAGCCGCGTATTCTTTCCCTTCCCCTTCCCCTCTCCCTCAAGCATGCAAGGTACAAACAGGCCATAGCGGATGATGGATGCGTGCCCAATAAGACTTATTGGGAGAGGATTGAATGTTTGGGGTTATCGTTAAAAGAATGTTCTGGTCATTGCCCTCACCTACCTTGGCATGACTCAGGGTGCAAGGAATCTTCTAGACCAGACCCACAGATCTATATAAGCTGCAGTGGACCTCAGAGTGGAGATTCTGGAGCCTTGTACGGACTGAAGTGCCAGGTTTGTAGAGCCAGCGAAGCAATGTGCAGCAGTTACAGTGGCCAGCGAGAGTAAAGTTTGCGAGCATGGATACAGTGAAGAGAGAGACTGGCCAGCGAGAGTGAAGTCTGCGAGCATGGATACAGTAAAGAGAGAGACTGGCCAGCGAGAGTGAAGTCTGCGAGCATGGATACAGTGAAGAGAGAGACTGGCCAGCGAGAGTGAAGTCTGCGAGCAAGGATACAGTGAAGAGAGAGATTGGTCAGCGGGACTGCGGGATTGGATTTACAAGTAACACACATCTGGGAATGATGGCAACAGTCAGTTTGATTAAATATTTTCAAATGATAAGTGCAGATTGATTGCAGCAAGTATAAAGACAGTGATAAGGACTTTAATTAGTGTTTAGATTTGCATTAAATATTGCGCTTGCTGAGAATAATGCGTTTTAATATTAGAGATAGGTTGTTCAATGGTGTAAATAATAGCTGTGTGTATTTTTGGGGCATTGTAAAAAAATTTAAAAATTGAATTTAGTTCTCTTTTTTAATACCCACATCCTTCACAGACTCGGATACACCCCTGGCAACTTGTAATAGTAGTGGGAGAAGTGGCGTGGAGGCATTCAATTGTAAATTAAGTTTGGCAACAGGCTGGTAATTAGTGAAATTAAAGAAGTTTATATTGTAAAATATGCTAAAAATGTATGCTAAAAATTAAGATGGTTTTGTACAATTATTGCAGTGAATGATGAGAAAAAAATGTCTGCAGAGCTGGAAGCACTGCAAGCATTAATTAAGGAATTAAGTAGCCAAGTGAATGTCGGTGTATATAGCGTGAAAAAAGATGCAAGTTGAATTAGTGGTGTGAACAACAATGTAAATAGTGTTACTAGTATTAACGAGAATGCAAATAGTCAAATAACTAATGTAATTGATTTACTAGATAATAAAATACAGAGTAAATGAAAATGTAGATAGGAAAATAGAAAGCATCAGCGAATAATTGGATGCGAGAATTGACTCTGTAAACATGAAATTATCAACAATGTGAGTAGGAAAAGAATGGGATATGTAAAATGAGATAGTGGAAGCACAAATTAAAGGATGGACAGTGCAAACTAAATAATAGAAAATGTTGAGAATCAAATTAAACAGAAAATGAGTGTGTTAGAGGAGTGGCAGGAATTTCTTCAACAGCAGTTTGACTATCACTAAAATGTCTGCCGAAGTGGGGAAGAAGGGCAAGTCATAAATCAATAAAGCAACCTCGTAGGATGGCCAGCAGCTCTATAGCATTGGTTTCATGCAGCCAGGACTGGAGAAATGGGTTACACATTAAACCCGTCGGTTATGATGACGAGAGTACCAGCATCCGTTTGAAATACATAGTCACCACCTGAAATGGCTGGTCAGATGAACAATGGACTTTACTACCTTGCAGTTGTACTGAGATGCCCTGCGCTGAGTATACTGCTGCAGTCTCTGCCAGTCATCGACTGGAGTGCCCCACACTTGTTGGCCTCGGAGCTATGTTTCGGTGACAGGTACTGGTGACATGCCTACCATGCTTAACTGCAAAGTGCACCCAGTGACTAGTGGGAGCACTGCAGGAGCTATGGCAGCTGTGGCTCTCCAACCTGTTTATAGAGGGGTGTCTTGGGGAGGCACGTGACATCACTATCAGTTCCTTCGTGGTTGCAATTCATGATGCGGATGTTCGCAGAGTACGTGTGGCAACGCCACATAACGTGCAGGATGCCCTGGCCCGAGCCTGGCAGGAGCCGACACCGTGTCGGTGAGGGGAGTGATGCTAGGCGAGGACAATGATGGCTCCGAGAAGACATTGAAGTTGGAGGCCACCATGAAAGACATTGCTACCAGTCTTCACTAGGGAGTTCCAATTTCGTCCACCTGAGCATCAAGAATGTTGGTAGTGTGGCCAAACATGACAGTTGATAGCTTAGTGCTCCCAAAAGAATTGCAGGATGTGACAGCCAGAAATGAATGCGACCAAGAGCATTTTGAGGAGGTTGTAGTTGGTGGTGGGAGAACTCCTGAACAGAATAGATGCAGCAACGACACTTGTCCATCATAGACGTGGATGCAGAGAATGTTAGAGCTTAGGAAAGGAGGGATACTTAGATGCACGGTGTTCAAGGATGTTATTCAATATCAGTCATTGAGAAACGGGCAAGATAACAGCCTCACAATAGTTAAATGCAGTGTTGCGCTACGAGTGATGTCATTCTCTAATCTAGCCTCGCCACAGCCGCAGCCCCCTTCTAAGAAGAGCCGTTACGCCGCACATGCCACAACACGCCTTGAAGCCCAGGGTTGGCTTGCCCAGCTGTTGCCACCTGCTGCACCGCAACCCGCTTTGCATCACATCGCCGCGCTCTACCCCTCAGTCTTTGGCCGTGACAGGGGTACTTGCCGCCAGCATAAGCTGCCTTTGGTTATCTCTGCCGGCGCACCGCCGCCACTCTCTTAAGTCTCTTCTATCTGGGTTTTCTCTTTAGCCACACCTCGCAACCCCCGTGCCGGCCCTGTGCGCCACGTATAAATAGGACTCGCAGTCCTCATTTCTAGACTGTCTCGCGTCAGTCATCCGCAGAACGTCACTCTGCCCAAGCGCACACCAAGAGGCTGCCTTGGGCCAGTCTAGTTGCGAAACGTCGCGAGAGCCTTCTGACACTGCATGCACCTTCGCAGAACGTCACTCTTCCGGAAAGTCAACAGACTTCTTCAAGTCGTCGCTGCCAGTCAGCACGCCGAAGCCTGCCGCGCTTCCAGCTACCTCGTAGCTCACCCACAGTTGACTCGAGTTCGAGTACCGCTGACTTGGGGTCGCCCTCACCTCCCGTGCTGCCGCATCTTCCGAGACTAGGTCAAATACCGGTTGGCTACCTAGGATCGGCCCTTCAGGCCCTAGTTAGGGTACAAGCTGGTTTATGTGTGTTTAATGAGTAATCAATAAACAGACATAAATCCGACTTGGTTGAGTTGTGTCTTCTAGCACTCTATTCTTTCTACACCTAGCTCCCGCTATCTCCTGTTTTGTCACCAATCATAGTAACACTCTTTCAGGGATAGTCACAAGCCAGAATCTCGTTCCCTACCTCAACTTTTGGGAGCTGTCTCTACGTGATNTAACACTCTTTCAGGGATAGTCACAAGCCAGAATCTCGTTCCCTACCTCAACTTTTGGGAGCTGTCTCTACGTGATGTTTGGGTCTGCCAGGGAAGTCCCGCTCGCCAAACCACTAGACTGTATTCCAGTATTCCAGGCTGCCTACCCTATCCAATAGCCACCACCTTACTCTCCAACAGGCCGTGCCTACCCCTTTTGGGACACCTACTATCTGTCAATCTGCTCTGTCGCCCTCCCCACCCCCTTCTTTGTGTCTCTCTATAGGGCTGGGCGGGATAAAGCAGCCAAGCAGGGGCTAGCTTTGGGTGGAGTCCTAGAGAGTAGGGTTTCAGGTGTCAACCAGGTACACACCTGGAAGGAGGAGGCTGCTCTCCAGAGAGGGTCTGCATCCAGCACGTCCAGCTCAACCTCGAAGCTTATCTGGCACGTGCCACGTGCAGTTTCTCCGCTGCCTGAAACGCTGCCGAAGGAGCCCCCTACCTTCACTCGGCCCACTTGTCACACGTACCTATACCCCTACCAGGGTACCCACTCGCCCGTCGCTCTCAAGTACACCCCCTGAGGCACAACGCTCTATTATAGAAATGGCCCCGTACGAGTGGCAACCACTGCTTCACCGTCGCCCAGGGGGGTGGGCCTGAGTGCCACCCACCAGCTGCCAGACCCACTAAGGGTGCGTCAGTAGGACCACCTGTTTTTCGCAAAAATATTTATGCGTAGGCTGGATTTCAATATCCTATGTGCACACTTGCAGTCTTCATTTGATTATTGGCCGCTTGTTTTTGTGGGAAGACAGTCTGTTCATGACTGAGCCAATCAGAATTAAATTTCTCAGATACTGACAGTCAGTGATTCGCGGGCAGTCAGATAAGACACTTAACAATTCAAATGATTCAATCACAAAAATGGTTCTGAACTAATGTGTGTTTGAACACAACTTGTCCTGAAATATTTTCGTGGAAAACAGGTGCTCCTAGTTAAATGTACTAGCAACAGTGATGATAATCTGATTCGCAGTCAAATCACTAGTACTGGAAACAACTTATGAGGAGGATGGAAGGAAGATCTCACTATGACGAGGATGGAAGAAAGATCTCATGCACAGGAGCCGAACCGCCTAAGGAGACTGTGGATAATGTGGACGAGATGAGAGGAGTCCAACTAAGAAATGCAGTTGACTGCTCGCGTATTCAGGGGAAGGAAGCCACTCAAAAAGGAGCAGAAGAGAAACATACCGGAGTTTCAGCTGGCGTAAAGAACAACACTCAACGTGCCCCGGAAGTTGCTGGGGAGACATTCAGAGGACAGTTAGTGTGGCTGTACGACACCAAACATCATTAATACTACAGATCATAGAAGGGATGATGGGAAGGCACTTATCTGTTGTAACGTACTTCCAGATTCGTCGTTGCTGCTCCCTGGAGGAAAAGTCCATGGTGGTTCATATTGACAGACTAGCACTCTAGAAAGAACTGAATTATGAGATGAACAGAGTTGAGAAGGGTGCTGTATTACGTGCAGCTGATCCGCATTCTTTCCCTTCTGGAACATGCCCACTGATCTATATAAGCAGCAGTGCGTCCAAGTGGAGAGTGTTGAGCTCCATGTGTGCAGAGCGGCGACAACAGTGGCCAGCGAGCATCGGTACAGTGGAGAGAGGGACTGGCCAGCGGGACTGTCAATTAGCATTGAGATTTGCAGTAAATATTGCGCTCACCGAGAATAATAAATGTTGATAGTAGAGCTAGGTATTCAAGGTTGTAAAAACTAGCAGTGTGTATTTTTATAGCATATAAATAAATTTTATAAAAATCATTTTTAGTTTTTCTTATTTTTGTTAAGACCTGCATCCCTCACAAATTCGGATATGCCCCGAGCGACTTGTAACAATAGTGATGATAATATTTGTTGGCCACTAAACAAAATACATTGCAATAGTCTTTGTCACATAATTTTAAACAATGCCAGTTCGTTAATTAAAATTACATATAAAAATAGTATAACCTCATCCATATTAGCTAAATCCCACTCTACTATTTCTCGAGCCTACGGCAGTGTTAGTTGGGCAGGAAAGTAGACCTGAAACAGGATTTTTAAAATTGCTCAATTAACGATGGTCAGCCTATAATTTAATGTAAAACGAAAGTTAGGAAATTGTAATTTGAATGGAAGGAAGTTTCCCAGTGCGATTCGAAAAAATTTTGTGTGAAATTTAGGAAAATTTTAATAGTGAAAATTTCAGTTTGTGTTGATAGTCATGTAGTTGTTGAAGTTTGAGGTGTCTGTTGGCACAAAAATGGCTGTGGTGATAGGTGCTACTGTGGCCGGTGTTGCAGTGGCGAGTCTTGTGGCGAGTCTCTGCTGTGCAGTCTGTCCTGCGGTACCCCGAGGTTGGAGTCCCTGAACGGGGACATCCTGGTGGCACCTCGAGGGCCTCGACTGGACCGCCAGAGCTCCACAGAGTCTCGCTGCAGCAGCTGTAGCAACTCCAACACCCTGCACCTCTCGAAGGAGTCCTCGGAGGTGTCTGGGGACACTGCCGCCAACCCATGCTCCCAGCTGTGCTCCCTGGGGAACACGGAGGACGTGTCCCCCACAACAGAGCTGGTCGCCTCGTCCACCTTCCACTCTCTGGCGACGGAGCAGGACAGCTTCAGTTGCGTGAGCTTCTCCCCGGACCCCCCGGAGAGGGAGGACAACAGTGACCGTTCCTGCTACAGCTTCACCACCAACGATGCCCCCGCCACGCCCGTGCCGGGAGATGCGGCTGTGATACCGGACAGGGGCGCGCTGGAAGGCGAGTGTCGAGAAGGGAACGGACGTGGTTCCCCGGCGGAGAGCAAGCGATCGCCGTCCCTCTCCTCTGCTTGTAGCCTCGGTGTGCCTGTGACGTGTGTAAGCAGCTACACAGGTGAGTGTTCCAGTGAGTCATGTGTAGTACTGCGTTAACATATTCTGCTGCAAACAGTTTGTTCACTTTTTCAGTGGTTTGGTAAGTTGTATAATGTGAGTTATTGCTTCTTTAAAGTGTGTCAGTTGGATATACCTGATTTTTTATTGTTTTATTTATGATAGTCGTACATTCATCTTGATTCCATGGAGAGTTGATGGGCATATGTTAGTTTTCTGGAGCTACCCTCCGCTGCTCCTTCGTCTAACTGTGTATTAGCCTCCTGCATATTGACACTGATGTCTTCGTTGGAGCCTTGTCATTGCAGAAACGAAAGACATGTTTGGGCTGCGTACATCCTGTGCTGACCTCTGGAATAGCGACCCTCTTGAAATTACCCTTTTTGGGCAACCACGAAAAAAATTTAAATCAATGTTACCTTCGGAAGGTCACAAGCCTTACCAAGCAGTGATCCACCAGAAAAGGGGGCGGGGGTGTGTTCCAGAGAAACTGCCTTGCGTATGCCTTAAGTCTCATTTTTCTATCATTTTCAACTTTGTCTATAATAAATTTTTCACTGATATTTATTAGTGTAGCATTGTTTTATGTTTATTACCTTGGGTTAATTTCTTGTTTTTGGGTTGTACTGTTTTGTTTTCCCCTACTGAGGCTTTTTCATTGTTCGGGGCAAAAAGTCTGAATAACTGAACAAAATATTTAATGGAAATCGTAAACTATCACAATCCAGAGACACAGGATTGCAGTTTCAAATACCAAAGTACTATACAATGACCANTTTTTTTTTTTGCAGTGGTTAAGATTCTTGACTCCACAGTCTTAGTCCCTCAGGGGCGGGCAGGCTGGTGGGACATTTTTTGCTGGGGGTTTTGTGGGCAGAGCAGCAGGGACACTGTCATGCTGTCTAGGTTTTCTCTAGGTGCTTCCTTTTCTTCCTCCTCCACCTTCATTCTGATGCTGTTCCACCCCCATCTCGTCCCTCTTGTAGTCCATGCTCGAGGCCGGCCGGGAATGACAGGTATGTGCCTCACGGAGAGCACTCGGCTCTGTGTTCTTCCTCACCTCAAGCGAGAACACCTTGCAGATTTACATTTTCGATAACATGTCCTTGTTAATGCCTTACGGCAAATTCCAACTACTGCACTGAGTCTGCATTTCCGAAGTGCCACAAGTTCCAGTTCCTCTGCACTCGGGACCATGGTGGTGTAGTGGTCAGACTACTCGCCTCCCATCTACGCGACCCAGGTTCAATTCTTGGCAGCGTCGCTTTCGGAATTTTGCATGTGGGAATCGATGTTACGAGCTGCCCAAATCTCTTCAGTCATCTGCATTCACTCTGTGTGCTGTAGTATTCCATGTTCGAATTGTCAGTTGCACTGAAAAAGTGAGCACTGTCTCCAGATTCTGTGCCGTGGTTTGAGTGCAAATGCTGTTGATAAACATGCTCTCACTTTCAATGATCATGTGATAATTGCAATTATCTAGTTTTCAGGGCGTACTGAGTGTGTACCCAGTGTAGTTAATTGGAAAGCCGTTAATAATGTTTGTGAAAGAATGTCATTTGTGGGTGTGTGGAGAAGTTGAATGACTACAGTGTTGTGTGGAGGCAGTGCGCGTGTGGGTGTTGCAGACGAGATGCCCACCTGGATGCGCTCTCCAGAGCTGGTGGCCCTTCAGCACAACCTCGCCTTCCCAGACAGCAGCAATGCCTCCCCGGTCGTGCATCGTGCCCACCGCTGCCGCAGGTTCTCCGTCGACCTCAGTGAGTACCTCCTTCCGGCCCTGCCTGGGTCAGTTCGTATCGCGCATGCTACAACACAGGGTCTTCATCTAGTGTTATTCAGCTATGAGCCACGCTAGTGTACCAGCCTCTTACCAAGATTATCAAGATTCAATTCCTGGAAGTGTTGCACCGAGTTTTCAAAATGTAGTTGGAAAATGTAGTTGATGTTAGCAACAGAGTTCATTGGCATGGAGAGCGGGCAATAACACTAAGAAAGCCTGTGTACTTTTGGAAGTACCGTCAATGTTCTCGCTTGTAGAAATCCAGACTTTTTATAAGGCCTGGATTGCCAAACACGGATCACCACAGTGGGAGGTGAGCATACGACTAGGCAACACTAAAGTCTGTATGAATGGTGCTGTGATTATGCAAGCACCTCTTTGCGAGTTGTTTAACTGTCCACTGTTATCACACAGTTTCTGTGTTTTATGGATATAATCTGTCGTGAGACAGCTTCAGTGCCTGTTGTTTTTCGTGGGGGATGTTTCTCCGATTTTCTGTAGTATTATTGAGGGAAAATGGCAGCTGATGTTTTTAATGAATTTGGTTGTCAACATTTATTTTTTTTATATATATATATATATATATATGTAGCTGTTTGTCGTGTAGCATGGTGACTGGGTTGCTATTTCACTTTCCTTCTGTAGCTTACTAATGTGTAAAAGTATCTGTTCATATTAATGCTTTGAATTATTAGCCCATAACTTTAATAACTTTGTTTATCATGCACTGTACACATAACATTTCACAAAATCTGAAATAATTTTTACTAACTAATACGTAGTATATCTTCTAATCTGAGACACATATATAGCCATAATGTTTAAAGAATCAGTCTCACTCGCTGCCTCTCGAGGGATAAGAGACAGTTGACTAGCTCGACGTGACAACTCCGGCTCGTATCGATGCACAGCGGCAGTAGTGCTTGGGGAGGAGCCAGGTAGGATGAGGGGTGGTCGTGGTGGTGGCACAGGTCAGATGCGCTCGCTGCGGCTGTTCTTCAACGATGCGGCGTGCACGTGCGGTCAGCTGGTGGTGGCGTCCCGCGAGAGCCAGTACAAGATCCTGCACTTCCACCACGGGGCGCTCGACCGCCTGGCCGCCGTGCTGCAGGAGTGGAACTTCCTTCTGCACTCGATGCCCGCCGACGAGTCCGTGCCCTATCGACACTTCATGGTGTGCAGGTCAGCCGCCGTCCCTCCCTTCCTTCTTTCTTCGTACTCGAGCTGTGTGCACAAGTTCACAGCATAAGAAACAGTTCCACAGAACAACAAATTATTTGCACACAGTTAACAAAACTATATTGTAAGATTGCCTTTTTTTTTAATCTCTTTCTTGTGCTTTTTCATAATTGTTGTGATTCTTATGCAAACATACTTGGAGTGACCCAAAAATATTTATAATTTATTGACAAACTTTATTTCATTGCTACAGGTTCATGAAAGGAAAACTTTATGTAAGTCGATAAACGGATAATTAAAGTGGAGATAACTGTAAACTTAAAGTATGAAAAATTTGCAAATTAAAAAGGCAGGACAAATTCACTTGACTTAACCAAATATTTCAAATATCAAGAAAAATGTATATATTAATATAAATTGGACCCCTTAAGACTCATTAACTAAAAATGTTAATGTGTGTGAGAAATTGAATGGTAAACTATTCAGAACTCGCTTACCTCCCGTACATGCTGTATATTCAACATGGGCATTTATAACTGTACATTTACGTAATTCCATTCATTCACATCAGTGTTTATAACTGCTCTCTCTCTGTAATATTCGCTGCACCAAAGTGTAATCCCAGTCAGGAAGCACAAGTGCCATAACAGGCTCTTGCAGTACAACCTTTATGTAATAATAGTTACTGTATTTTTGTCATACGACATACAATAAGGCATTTCAATTCATCTGAGGTTGGCATGTGGTGAAATATTAATGTAGTATGTATTACTAACTGCACTGAGCTTTTTGTGCTTATTTGTTTTTTCTGTCCCCTCAAATATTTTGGGTGGTGATTTTTTTCTAAACTAACCAAGCTTGGCTTATGCCATTGTGTTTACATGGTTATGCTTTGTAAAGAACTGCATTATACTTGATAAAGGATAAAGTGGGTTTTGTAAATAGTTGTGTACGGTGTTTGGCAGTTATCAGTTCAGGTATATGCTGTTCACGGTAAAGTGACCCCTTTATGAAGCCCTCTCGTTTGGAATAATAGTCGATAAATACATTTTATTGTATCCTTAGACGTTGACTTTCGAGTGCGGTGGAATATACACGCTTTTTATCGCTTACATGTCAGGCAATATTTATTTTAAAAAGTGGTTGGAGGATGAAAATTTGCTGAAATCAACTAATTCCTCAAAAGTGCTCATTTTACCGTGAGCAGTCTATAATAATGTGTGTGGTGGTACTTGTAGAAACCTGTAGACCAAACTTCATGTGAGCTGTGAGCTATAATAGTTTCCATTTAGCATTTGTAACACCCTAATGGTTAGTGCCTAGTATTTCCAGCTGTGAAGTGATTGCATACCGTATTTCTGCGTGTATAGACCACCCATATTTATATAAAAAAAAGACTACACAAAGTGGGGTGTGACTTGTTTACAAGATATTGGCATTTAAAAAAAAATTCCCACAAAACGTGTTTACAAATTTGTCAACATACAGTACGTTTGAATGTTTTAACTTAGTTTCTAAGGAAGTGGAAAAAATAACAAATGAATAGCTCATCACTCACGTCTATAAAAAACAACTTTGCGCACGGGCCGGCCATGTATGATGCAAATGAACACGTTTGCTCGGCACACTCGTTAGTAATACAAGTATGTTCCCCGACTCAAAACTTTCATTAGCAATACCAGTAACTGATTGAAGACGGCAAACAGGAAGCTTTACAAGGGCGGGAAACGGAGGAAACAAGCGACACGCGGGGTGGGTAAGCTTACTTCTACTACATGTAGGGGAGATCAATGTTAAAAGGTTGGCAACCAAACAGTTTTGCCACTATAAGCGCTAGTGTCGCATGTGTACCAGATATAGTCTATTTTCTATGTTAAAAAACAGGATAATTATAAATCAAATATAAAATAACGTAGTAATAAAGAAAAACCTTTTTCTTTTATTATGTGCGTAGCTTTTAAAATTTTTAACTAAAAGTTACCTTTTGGAACACTGCTCACTTAGCGGCAGAAATTTTCCCTATTGCAAACTCTCCCATAAGAAATCACTGGTTGTTCCTGACCTGAGTAGAATAAACCTTAACGTTGGTGGCACTGATAAACGAAAGCGATGTGAAAAGGGGTGGGAGAGGTGGAGGTGACAGAGCGTGTGACGGGGTCAAAGGCCTCTTCCCTGCAGCTACTCACGCTCTTTGTTCTCTTTGGCAGAACACTGTACTGTTGCCACTTGTCTGCAGGCAAAGGCCAGCTGGCGCAGCGACGACAAACTCAATGGCAAACTAATTAGTTTGACATTGCCGTAGTTTGCTGTTGCCGTGCCGGTCGGTCTCCGCACTAGCACGATGAGGTTCAGCATTATTTACGGAAATACAAAAATTCAGTGCGGCCTATACTTGAAATATTAATTATTCGTAATCTTTCATCAAAAACTTGTGGTGCGGCCTATACATGCTAAGATACGGTACTTGATGCACTGTATTATGGGAAGTGCAAGTTCCACCGGTGGCTGTAGGCCCTTTGCTACTTCTGTAACTCTTGCTTAGTTTTCCACTCATTGTCTGTGCTCCAGGCGAAGGCTGGGGTGGTTCCTCAATACAGGTCATGGCTGATTTCTTCCCCATTCTGACTTCTCTGAGCAACTTGCTCCATTTCTAGTCATCTTACTGCTGATGACATTGAATAAGAAGTCAACTGAGACTCTGAGGTCGCTTGAAAAGTAAACTCATTACTTATGTGTCAGCTTGTATTGTTGCGTATTCAAAACAAGAACAAATAATTTCATAATCCACGAATTGAAACATTATCATTTTATTATAAAGTTGAAACATTGAGCTAATTTTAATAATTCACTGTCATCTTGACTGAGTGTGCCCATAAAAATATACACACTTGTGGGTAGAGAAATTTTAAGAGCTTTATTTCAAAAGTGCCCATTCAACTTCAAACGAGCTGTAGCAGAATTGTGCCGGACATCGCCGCTGGTCGATGGATTTTCTCAAGGATCTCCCATTTCACCCGCCCTTGCCTTCCAGTGCTGCTTCATCCTCACTCTGCTTCGCCCTCATTGTCACCGAAGATCTCTATGTTAACAGGCGCCCAAATCTCCACTCCGTGGGCTGTAGCACCTTTCTCGCAATGTTATTCTTATTTCTTACAATCATTGACTAAATACTGATTCTAGTACTTGACCCAGTGGGCTGCCTGGAAGGTAATATTGTGAATGAATGCAAGGTTGGTGGGGTATACGAGAGAGTGTGTGAGGAGCTGTGGTTGTGTGCGGCAGGCCAGAGGTGGGGCAGGACGAGCTCCACCCGGAGGAAGGGGAGATGGGTCCCGTGGACGCCGCCATGTGGCTCGGCCTCCTGAACGAGCACGGCCAGCTAGAGGACGACCTGGCGCTCAGGAAGGTGAGCGCACGCTCCGCGCAGTGCCGCTGTGCTTCACTTACTCCTAGGATATAGTAAAGATAGGGGTCTTCTGCGCATGTACCCAACCTTGTCCCATCCATCACAGTCACATTGTAAACTGTGATGAACAAGTCTGTTTGTATTTTAATTTTCAACACAGCCACCCTTTTATGTAAATTAAATTCTTAACCATCTTGAATATAACCTAGCTGCATTAAAACTAGATTTAAGGAAGTGCACAAATATTTCTAAGCACTTCAAAACCTTAAATAGTATCCACGTTGTTTTCGACAGTGGTATTAGCAGAAAAGTAGTAGAATGTTGGGACACAGGGAGAGTTTACAGTACAGCTTGCACGGGCCCTCTGCTCCAGTTTTCCTGTACTAACTTACTACCCATGCTGTTCTGTCTGTTGTGACAGTTGCATATTGCACGTCAAGGGAATCCCTAGTGAGAAATGTTGAATGCGTCAAGAAGATCACACCTGGTCACATGAAGTCATTGTGATAGGCCCTCCAAAAACTGTGATTCGCATTGCCAAGAAGCAAATTTCTTGCAAATTAGATCATTAACAGTAGAATATTATCACACGTAATGTAAGCTAGTAGATTAAACTACAGATGACGCACTATCCTCTTCTCCTTTCCCTTAAGGATACTGTGTAGGGAAGCCCTAAAAGTGCTCCCCCCCCTTTTTTTTACATTTTTTTTATAATAGGATACGAAAGCATAAAAAGTGGTAGCTAAAAGTGTGTTATTTTAAGTTTTTTTGGGGAAAAATGTTTTATTCCCTGGACATTTATATGCTGAGATACACATATACAAGCAAACACTGATTGTACAAACAATCGTTAGTATTAGTGGCCCTCGTAAGGAACGACTGACATCTATAGATTCCACCTCAAAGCCAATCATACAGTGTTGTTACCTGCGCTACGGTGCAGTTCTTCATGTTCTGTGATTAAAGTTTGAGTACTATGGAAGTGGCATGCTTATATACACACACAATCACAATGAACATTTGCAGAAAAAGCGTGATAACTATACCCATATGAAGCATCGATTGGTGGTAATCCCATCCCCCAAACATACCGAAGGTAGGGGTAGGGGGGGTGAGCTTTGAAATTGCAAATGGGAATGTGGGTCATATAAGGAATCGTCTGAAAGGAAACATCATTTACTAAGACATTTTTTCTGATGTGCATAGTTTATGCACAATAAAATTAATTATTTATGTATATGGTTTGTGACATGCATAGTTTACGCACAACCACAATTGATCGAGAACGTATTTTTTCTTACTACAATCAAACGGAAATCAACGAAACATGTTGCTTTTCTAGCTTGTATACCCAGTCTATGTACAATCAAAAGGACGTCGGGTGTACTGTAAATACTGGTATAGTGTGAGAGAACTGCCATGAACTGGGAACACTCATTCGCACACAGCACTCTTCTTAAATGTTCTAAATGTCGCGGATGCTTGGCGGACCTCAGCACTGATGAGAGCTCCACATGCTGCTCTGATTCTGTCATTCATGCAATGTAAAACTAATGCTTATTTAAATGAACGTATCTTCGATTGTCAGTGAACTAGCAAGCAAAGCTTGCAGTTCCTGTAAGTGTTAGATTGCTTATCTGCTTGCTGCTTAGTGCTGCCTTATTCTCCGCTTTTGTTCGGAAACAGTCTAATAACAGTTAAGTTTATCCACTTATCATTAGTTGTGCATGAACTATGCACATCAGATACACAATGTGCGCCATTACGGTATTGCCGGTTGGAGTGTGAGACTCGCTTTGATACCAGCAGTGACCTGTGTGCCTTACTGCAGGGACTCGTGCAGTAGGTGTTTGTCTGTTTACATTGCAACTGTGAATCATGTGTGTTGTTTCAGTGTCAGACATTGTCTGTCTGTGGTGTTGCTTTCTGAATGGAATGCACTTTACAAACAAAGAAGCATTTGACATGCTGATTATACGAGTGGAATGTTGTCGAAACTGCAGAGCTGCTTCCCATTTGTACGCAGAGAGATACACACAGCGCGTCCATCACTCGTACACCGTCTTGCATGTCGCGTGCGAACAACCGGGCTAGTGCAACCGTTATTTCCCAGGCGGTGGATTGGACGAATGGGTCCTGTAGCTTGGCCACCATGATCTCCAGACTTGTCCCCAAATGACTTACTTCTTTTTGTGAGGGACGATTAAAGACTTTGTCTACTGCGTGCGTCCAACAACGAGAGAAGTCATGAAAGACAGAATGAGAGCAGCATGTGGATCTTTCGGCTGTGCTGAGGTCCGCCAAAGAACCGCAAACCTAAGAAGGAGAGCCGAGTCGTGTCTGATGCACGATGGTAGACATTTCGATCACTTATGAAGTGTGATGTGGTTGAATGAGTGTTTCCAATTCCCATTTCAGTGGTTCTCATGCCGTACCGGTATCTACTGTACACCCGACGTCCTTTTGAGTGTACATAAACTAGGTATGCCCGCCAGAAAAACAACATGTTTTGTTGATGTCCTTTTGATTGTAGTAAGAATAACAATAGTTTTCGTTCATTTTCATTGTGCATCAACTACGCACGTCCAAACCATATGCTTACGTTATTAATTTTACTGTGCGTAAAAATTATACGCGTCAGAAAACAACTGTCTTAGTAAATGTTGTTTTCCTTTTAGACGATCTATCCAACGATTACATATTCAACCCCTGTTCCCATTTACAATTTCAAAGCCAACCCCCACCCCCAATCCCCCGTACTCATACTACCGGTATGCTCGTTGAAATGGAATTACTGCCAATTTTTTTGTGAACCCCTAATGTCATGTTTCCAAGAAAAAGGGGTGATACTGGTGCTGTGAATCATCCTGTGTGTATGTATTTATGTATGTATGTGTATATATATATATATAGACACACACACACATGTTGAAATTTTTTTAACAGTATTCTTTTCAATTGGTTTTAAAAGTGGTTTCATAAACTCCCCCACCCTTCCCTCACTTTTCATTTGTAATCCATAAAATTACCCATTTTATCTCAAAATGTGTGTTAGCATGTTGCATATTTTAAATTCTGAAATTATACATGCATTCATTTATGCATTCATGCATGCAACTGTTATTATGCTGAATCATCCAGTGAATGAAAATAAATCGAAATGTCAAGTTGTATTCTTTGTCAGTGTCAAAGAACCAGTTAGTACATACTGAGGTTGCCGGATTTTTTATTTATAAATTGTTTCAAATACTGCATGTTAGCCAGCTTTTATAATTTTTCCCATAAGTCATAAAGAAATATTCCTAATATTATTGCAGAGAAGTTATTTGAAATTATAAAGCAATAACACACATTTGCATGTCTTAGAAAACGGTGCCCATCAAACAATTTTGCAGGGCATTTTCTTTGGTGGGCTGGACCCAAGCATCCGACACATAGTTTGGCCGTTCCTGTTGCACCTGTACGCATTCCAGTCGACGACTGGCGAGCGAGAGCAGATCCTGGCCATCCGGCGGCAAGAGTACGAGGCCATCACGTGAGTTCATGCGCGCCACGCACACCTGCTGTTTGTAGTCTCACGTTCTGTTCGTACTGTGAGCGGATGTTGACGGTAAAGTGAGCACTTTTAAGGAGGCCTTAGTTCCTTTTTCCTTTCAGCCAATTTAACCTTTATCCACCTTTTTAAATAAATATTGCCATGTAAGTAATAAACACTGTGTGTATATTCCACCGCACTCTGAAGTTACCATCTAAGGCTACAATATAATATATGTGACTATTATTCCAAATGAGAGAGCTTTCAAAAGTGTTCACTTTACTGTGGATAGTATCTTAACACATTTAGGTTCCTCTGTATTTCTCATTTTCACGTGACTGGTGCATCAATTGTCGTAACGCGCGTTGATGTGAAAATTTTACATGTGGCAGTAGGACACAAGAAAAGTTTGGAAGTAGATCTTGAGCAGGGCTTTCAAAAGTGCTCATTTAATCGTGAACAGACTATACCAGTAGTCACAGGTAACTTAAAGTGTGACACGACTTGCTTGGTGTGGAATATGTGGTGATGTTGTATCTCGACAGTCTCTCTTCCACCTCTTGCATCGAGTGTGTATGGGGCCAGAAATTGTATGAACCTCCTGAGAGTAGTATGAAGCAGACAAAATAAGTGTTTGCAAAATTGTAACTTTTGTTGGGAATGTCGCAACCGGAGCTGGTCCTGCCTTTTGCAACCTACGCAGGAAACTTAAAACCCCTTATAGGTACATACATTTGTGTGCCAGTATTTGTACCGTTTATTAAACCGAACTTAATAAATTGTAATTATATTTTACCGTTACACATGTAGTCCTGTCAGCAAAATTTTTTTTTACAGTTAGGAAAAAGGACACTACCGCAATATGAAAGTGTACGTGATTGGCCAGGATTCACTAAACATTTAAAGACCAGCCAATAGTATTTCATCTTTTAAACCCCACGATATTGTTTCTCATCTTGCTGCAATTTACGTTAGCATTTTGTAATATTTATTTTAGTGCAGAGGTAAAATGATTCAGAAAGATAAAACAATTTGTTGCTTAATAACAGCGTTTCTCATTGAAAGGGTGTATAAGTACCATTTGTGATGGCGGGAAGGTTGGCATAAATGGGACGTCACAACAGAATAAAAACACAATCAATTTACTCTGGGGTTATGTTGTTCCTGGTTAACGGGATTTCATTCCCGTTTTGTATTTTTAACTGGCGATGCTTAACAAAGTAGTGGTTGTATTTTTCGACAACATATTCTCGTGGGCGTAAGCGACCGCCTTAACCTCTTACGGCTTTATCGCAACACGTACTACGTGCCACGTAGTTGTATGTTGGAAATAACTTCATGTGCTTTGATATTCACAGTTTGCTGCCTGAAGTTGAGCAGTGGCAGTTGAGCAGTCTGAAAATTAAATCTCCATTGATAGGACTAAGTAATGTAAGAATTCTTGGAACTTGCATTAAAAAAAATTAATACCTAAAAATGTGCCAATAAGTTGTTCTGAAACACAAATAATTGAACACAAGTATTTTTTGCTTGTATTTTGCAAAAATATTTGTATAATAACTGGTGGCACCATGAAGAGGGGTTTGAAACCTCTTACAATTCATAAAATTAATCATCTCAAACATTTCCAGAATCCAAAAGATTCATAGAAAAGATTAAAGGTTTAACAATAGATACTACAAAACGTAAGAGTATTCAATGAATTGTCCATACCATTTGGTGTTGATTAAAACGTGAAGTGCAGAGTTACTACTTGAGTACAAGGAGTGCAAATGTTTAAAAAAATTGCTAATTCAGATACGTTGACTAGAGTTCAGATAAAGAGCAATTAGGAAAAAGGGAGCCTAAACAGCCCAGTAAAGCCTCCTTTAATAAAATATACGTGTTAAAACCTTTAATAAAAATTACTTAAAGGTGAAGTATCAGTAGAGGCAGTCAAATAGTCCATCAGAGTTCCATCAAGTAAAAGGCAAAAAAAAAAAAAACTTTTAAAATTAATTATTTACGCCCAGTGTGTGTGTGTGTCAGATGCACAGCATATTGTAGAAACTTAATAAATCTTGGGCTGCCAACAAAACTAATCACTACACTTCAAAGAGACTGGAACACACAGCGCAGCTACAGTTTTAGTTAGACCGAGACCACAATTTAGAAAAAACACCAACTCACTGTATGCCCAAGGCGACGCAAACTATGCCACACAAATATTAAAAACAATTAAAACAGACCCGATTTACACAATGCTGGCGACCACGACTCACAGTTTCGTGTTGCTCAATATCACGGCCATTCAGGCGACGGAATAAATTGAAAGTAGCCTCGTCTCTGCACACATCCCACGGACGGCTAAATTAAAATTAAAACATGTTGCAGCTCCTCAGACAACTCCTGAGGGCGACGACCGGGCGTAGAATAGATGGTGTGTAAGGAATTGTATTAACTTGCCCTGTTAACATAAAAATGATGATGCATTAAAGGAGAGGAAGTCAATGGATGGTGAACAGGGGAGGAAATAGGAGGGGAGCCACCTTGCAGAGTGGAAAGTAATGCAGACGTCTGGCGCGACGAGCGTCAGCATCGCAACCTCCACCCCAATACCTGCTCTGGCAACCAGTCTCTGAACATCTTGACAGAAAACATGCAAACAGTACACAAATACAGAAGAATGAAGGTACGTAGACTCAAAGGTAAGGAACGAAGAGTCTTAAAAAATTCAGAAATAGCATAGACTGCCTGATTATACACAGAAACTCACATAGATCAGTTCACAAAGCACTATCTTGAAGTTGTAATGATGATGATGTCGATGAAATCCTGGGGGACGGTGGGCAGCCAGGTGGAACACCACTCGGCGCCATCAGAGCGATCTCTTCTCGAGGACAAGGTACAGTAGCTAACAGCAGCGCGGGGATGTGGATAGAGAAACCAAGTGGACCTCTGCCTCTTTCAGCAGATGACTCTCACCACGTACCAGCTGCACGACGACTGCGGCGGTAGGTGGGCTCAGCGGGAAGATGGGAAGATGCAAAATAACCATGGATTTGAAAGAGGAAAACAAAACATGGGAAAGTGTTGAGGGAAACAATGTGCGTATACGAGAATAAACAAAGCAACCAAATTGCAGTAACAAGCAGGATCATTAAACAATTAGTGTTTCAACTGAGACCCATGTGCTTTTCTAAAAAACCCGTTTGAGCTGGGTGAGACAAGACTAACAGTATTAGGACCTAGAAATTTATTAATTTTAAATGGATCAACAAACTTTGGAATCAGCTTCCCCGTTAAATCCTTTCCCATATCTGCCAGCATATAATTCTTACAAAAAACCAGGTCCCCTAACTTAAAACTAACAGGTTACCTGCCCTGGTCCATATTTGCTGTGGCCTGCAGCTTTGCTGCCCCGAGACTTTTTTTATTTCCAGGACTGAATGTTGTTTCTCTGTATAACCAAATCCAAGTCTTTCGTATAAGATGTCTGAGAACTGTCTAAGAACCTTAACATACGAGTTAGAAAAAACTTAAAACTCAAAAAGAGATTTTTTTTTTTAACTACAGTAATTCTCTGTGTTATTTTGGTTCAAGTAAAGTGCTTACTGTTGTTTATGCAGTTGCATAAACACTACACAATTGCTATGCAACTATGCATGTAATGATAAATTATTAACTGATCAACAATTCTTAATATTACATTAAAATAATTATGTAAAGGTTTTGCTCTAATACATAACCAATACTTTTAGTAATGAAGTTTTAATGTTTAAGTCTTCAGTAATACAACCGTTCCATCAAAATCTGGTATTTTTAAAAACAAAATTTGCCTTAAAATAACAGTACAAACTCTTACTCCGGGCTGCGGTGGCTGAGCGGTTAGCGCGCTTGCCTCTCACCAAGGCGAACTGGGTTCAATCCCCGGCCGGGTCACTCCTGGATTTTCCCAAGTGGGAATCGTGCTGGACGATGCTGCTGGTTGCGGGTTTTCTCAGGGATCTCCTGTGTCCTCCGTCCCTTCATTCTGGTGCTGCTCCACACTCACCTCGCTTCACCCTCATAGACTTTCAAGACCTCAATGTTAAAAGCCGCCCAAATCTCTTCATTCGCTCACTAGGTGTACGAAGTAGGTTAGGTGCGAGACGGCCTGTCACCACTCCGGAGGCAGGCTCGCTGGGGCGGTGTCCAGCTACAGGTGTGTGTGCGCAGGTGCAGGAGGCTGGAGATGGATCCAGAAAGCCATCAGGTGTTCTGGAGGAACGTGCAGTGTACCGTCGAGAAGGACGTCGTGCGCACCGACCGTGCCAACCCCTACTTCGCCGGCGACGACAACCCCAACATCGAGATCATGAAGTACGTAAGCCAGTCCTCCTCCTCTCATGGGTGGAACTACGAGGGTGCTGTTGGCAACCTGTTCATATTCAGAATGACTATCAGTATGCATCAATTTAGAAAATGGTGCCAGTGCTAGAATGAGAGTAAATGGGTAACGAAACTGTTTTTGATCACAGAGATAAGTGTGGCTAATGAATTGGAGAGTTAAGGTTGCAAGTAGGCCGCGAGACTACCAAAAATATATACAAGGACTAGGGATGTCAAAATACCAATTTTTTTCTCTGTTCCGATTCTTGATTCCAATAGCAAAACCTTGTACTCGATTCCGATACCATAAATTAGGATATAGGTTAATGTGCAGGCAGAAATATGAAAACAATTACAGGAAAGACTTTCTGGTCTGCAAAGTGAAGTTAGTTTCCATATGTTTATGTAAAGTTCAGACTTATCTAATTATACCTAACAAGTTCATATATTAACTGGAAAAATAGTATTTTAATAATTATTTTTAATAAATCCATGATTTATTTTAAATGAATATTTGATAAAGTATTACAAAAAAAAAAGTTAAACAAAAGTTCTCAACTTCTCAATGCAATATTTGAGGTCAACTTACGAAGCTAGAAACAACCAATATGTACACACAAATATTGTTGCTATTCAGTGATGAAACTGAAATACAAGAAACCGTTCATTTAGCGTTGCTAAATCCTGTAAAAAGTCTAATAAACACAAATTTATTATAAAATAACAAACCTCAATTTGAGAAAAACTAAGATTGCCATTCACAAATTTTTGTGTAAGAAAACCAGCATCTTAACCCTTTCTGGGTCCAGCCTGTTCCGTTTTTGGTCACACATTAACCCCGCTGAGCTGAAGAGTGTCTGACAAAACTGTAGATGGCGGGGTAGGCAGATACTTCCTGGCGACTGCCCTCAGCCTCCAGAATTCCACTTTATTCTTCCAGAACAGTAGCACATCAGTATCGGTGGCATGACTGGTTCTCTGACATAACTGTCTTCTTCAGCTGTAGCAGACAGTTCTGAATTTTCCACAATAGGTGCATCTTCCATTATGGCGGAATAAAAATTCCACATACTATGCTCGTGCCCAGTCAATTGGACAGTGTTTCGACTAACCTGTCGGCAAAATTATTATAATTAGATTTACTGGTATCATACGTTTTGTGCAGTTAGGAACAAAATATTTTTTCTTAGTTTTTACTTACCAGTTGTTCATCAGCATTAGTTTTGGAAGAGGCATCTACACAATCCACTGGCAGTATCAGTTTCTCTCGTTTCTTGAATTTAGGATCCAAAAGTGTGGAAACTGCACACAAAGTCACCACACCGTAGCTGAAGAGAGGCTTTCAGATCGTTCAAAATTCCCTGGATACCAGATCTGACTTGTGCAGGTCTCTCGGGTTTCTTCTTGATGCTATTAACAATTGGAATGACCTCAGATATGCCAACTTTTGATGAACTCGCAGCAAATGTTGCATNCTTGATGCTATTAACAATTGGAATGACCTCAGATATGCCAACTTTTGATGAACTCGCAGCAAATGTTGCATGATCTTAAATTCTGAGCATTTCAACATGTTCCACTCTGCACATGCTTGCAAAGTTTTACGTAAAGCTCAGGAGTCAGGAAACTGTAGCAAGCACAGGATAATTCAAGCTGAAGTGACAAGGTGGAATTCCACTTTGCACATATTGTCACGGATGTTTGAACAGAAGTATGCAATATCAATAGCAGCTATGCACCTGAAGTTGCCTTATGAATTATCTGCACTCAGCTGGAATTGCAGGGTTGCTAGTTTGCATGTGGTTACAAATTTTCTTGTTTCAGAGAATTTGAACTCTCCTTACATGTCATTTTGATGGGTACACTAATAAAAAATCGCATTACAATTTCGTAACTTACCTGTTATACGAGGGTTATTCGGAAAGTAAGGTCCAATTTGCAAATGGCGTCGTTTGACGAGCAAGGCATGCCGAGAGTCGGTGCGCGTGCGTTACAATGTTCGCGCGACATTCTATTAGCCACGGCGATTCGGACCTTACTTTCCGAATAACCCTCGTAGATTGGCAAAAAAATGAGCTATCTTAGTGTTACTGTCACTTTAGTTTGCAGCTTATGGTTAAATGAATACTTGTGAAATAACCAAAACATTACACTTAAGAACAGTGTGCGTAGCACTGACAGGAGTACTGAACAATAATGTCAATAGGTGACAACAGAACTGGGTCTTCTGTTTTTTCCACAGCTCACTGTGAGAATTGCAATTTCAGTAACAATGCAATTCCACTACCACTCTACATACNTCTTCTGTTTTTTCCACAGCTCACTGTGAGAATTGCAATTTCAGTAACAATGCAATTCCACTACCACTCTACATACGTATTTACCTGAATATAGAATGACCACAAAAATAAGATTTTTCTCAAATTTTGTGTCATTCTCCAAGAAAATTTAATCTCTTCACAAATTATACAATTATGTAAATTAGCAGGATTTTAATTTAATTTTGGCTCTNTCTCCAAGAAAATTTAATCTCTTCACAAATTATACAATTATGTAAATTAGCAGGATTTTAATTTAATTTTGGCTCTTAAATAAAGGTTTAACGTAATCAATTTCTTAGCAGTTAATAAAATATAGTGTGTATCTAGTAATCCACAAATATATTAAAACCTAATGATGTCTCACTTTGTAGAGCTGTATAGTGTTTTCTAATTATAAGAGTTTGTTTGTTTTTAATGTTGTGTTAAGTGGCTTTTATGGTAACGAATCATATGTCTACTTGTAAAACATTGGTCAACCATCTCGTGCTACTACTCGAGCATTCCTGGTAAGGTCAGAGGTCACCTGGATTCTCGCATGTGAGAAACGGTAAATATTGACTATTGTCAGTGGGTCTCCTCAGGGCTCGCCTTTGTTCCTTACTGGAGCTCAACACTTGCTGTTAAGTGACGACCAGAACCTCTCGACTCAACTGTGCTACTATTCAAGCAAAAACATTAACCTCAAAATTTTTAGTTTGCAAAACTAAGACGACCCTCAATTTTCTGGAAGTAAAGTGTTTGCTCCTGGAGTATGAATCTAAAGTAAACATGTTCAATTTGATTTTAATTCCCCACCTCTGGCCATTTGGCGGTCATGTTGGTGCGTAGAGATCTCCAGTGGTGGAGGTGTTCTTGTTAGTCAAGTCTGGTCATAGGACTCTGCCATTACGAGGTGTGGTGACTAATTTGGTAACTCAAAGAGTGTTATAAAACGCCATCTTATGTTTGGGCAGGTATGCCGTCACATGTGGTAGAAGGTAGAAGGGAACGCTGTGCAGACGCAAGTGTTAACAGTGGACCAGCAGTAGGAGAGAGTGTGCGCTGTGTGTGCGGCAGGAACATCCTGCTGAACTACGCGGTGTACAACCCCGGCGTGGGCTACACCCAGGGCATGTCCGACCTGCTGGCCCCCGTCCTCGTGGAGATACGCGACGAGTCGGACGCTTTCTGGTGCTTCGTCGGTCTCATGCAGAAGGCCATCTTCGTCTGCACCCCTACCGACAATGACATGGACAAGAACTTGGTGAGCCTACTCTACCTGGTCACACTCTTCTGGGAGATTTTCTCATAAGTAGAAGTTATTAGTTGGAAGTATTATTTATATCTTACTCGATTAAGTTCGTACATGTTTTGAGTGCCCCTGAATGGCAACGAGGACTTGGCATAGGAAAGCTATTCATTCCAGACTTGGGAAGTAATCGGCCATGACCTGTGGTAAGGAACCATCCCAGTGTTCTCCTGGAGTGATTTTAGGAAAACTTGGGAGACCAAAATCAGAATGACTGAACAGGATTTGAACCCAGGTCCTCACAAATGTGAGTGGAGTGGTGGTTTACCACTGCTCTGCCTTGCTTCNTGACTGAACAGGATTTGAACCCAGGTCCTCACAAATGTGAGTGGAGTGGTGGTTTACCACTGCTCTGCCTTGCTTGGTACAAATCTCTGTCCATTGTGGCGGATGTAATATATTTTTCTGTCTGTTAAAGTAAAATTTTCCAAAGCACATCATTTTCTTGAAAAGTGAATCAAATTAAATAATACGAATAAAGTTATTCACGCTCTTTAAATATTTTTATGCGACCCTCTAATAAGATGCTGTTGGTTAGCAGGTTTTCTCTGGGATTTCCCTTCTTCCCCGCCTTTACAATCGCCACTGCTCCATACTCGCCTAGCTTAACCCTCGTCGGTTCTCGGACCCTGATGCCTGATGTTGTCCAGACCTATCCACTCCAGTACATTCCACTACACTCTCTACTCCACTCCCCACTCTTATGATTAGACACTGTATTGAGATTCAGTGTAAACAATTGAATTGTGCCATTTTATTTTTGTCATTGCAACAACTACCAAACAAAAAATTCTTTTTACGTATGTAATACAAGTTANGAATTGTGCCATTTTATTTTTGTCATTGCAACAACTACCAAACAAAAAATTCTTTTTACGTATGTAATACAAGTTATAGCCTAAAAAATTCCATAGGGTTGTAATGTTCCGTCTTTACTGTTACAAGCGTATATTTAATAATATAGCAGCCTCAAAGGTTAGGCGCCATCTTNTGACTGAACAGGATTTGAACCCAGGTCCTCACAAATGTGAGTGGAGTGGTGGTTTACCACTGCTCTGCCTTGCTTCGTACAAATCTCTGTCCATTGTGGCGGATGTAATATATTTTTCTGTCGGTTAAAGTAAAATTTTCCAAAGCACAAGTAAAAGAACTTTTCACTTAGTTTAATTTATTATGCTTATTTCAATAACACGCTCTTTAAATATTTTTATGCGACCCTCTAATAAGATGCTGTTGGTTAGCAGGTTTTCTCTGGGATTTCCCTTCTTCCCCGCCTTTACAATCGCCACTGCTCCATACTCGCCTAGCTTAACCCTCGTCGGTTCTCGGACCCTGATGCCTGATGTTGTCCAGACCTACCCACTCCAGTACTTTCCACTACACTCTCTACTCCACTCCCCACTCTTATGATTAGACACTGTATTGAGATTCAGTGTAAACAATAGAATTGTGCCATTTTATTTTTGTCATTGCAACAACTACCAAACAAAAAATTCTTTTTACGTATGTAATACAAGTTATAGCCTAAAAAATTCCATAGGGTTGTAATGTTCCGTCTTTACTGTTACAAGCGTATATTTAATAATATAGCAGCCTCAAAGGTTAGGCGCCATCTTGTAACGTTTCGCCGCTTACACTGCCGACTGTTTACTTGCCACGGCTTGCTCAAGGTAGAATACACGAGACTCAGTACCATTGGATGTTAGTGTTGGTATTCCGTAGTTGGTATCAAAATAAATACGTCTAGTGGCGCCATCTATATTGAACTGTAACTATGTATGTGCTAAAAAGGAACAAATAAATCAGTCTGTTGCGGAAGCTTGACGTGTTTCTATCAGGTTATGGGCAATCCTTTTTTTTACGTGATTTTATCAGTTTAAAAGTTGAAATAGTGTAACGTCAATTCGCTGAAACATGACCTCGAGCTATATTGCGAGTGTGCCTAAACTAAAAGGCAGGGAAAACTATGACGAGTGGAGTTTCGCGGCTCAAAATTTGTTGGTGTTAGAAGGCATGGAACACTACATCATGGCGGTGCCTGACGTCGAATTGAAGCCGGCCGATGACGCCAAGACGAAGGCAAAGTTAATTTTAACGATCGATTCCGCGCTGTATGTGCATATCAAGAATACCAGGAGCTCGGCAGAATTATGGACTAAGTTGAAGAACATGTTCGATGACTCAGGTTTTTCTCGA
>NQII01002174.1:133803-150439 GCA_002778355.1 Clitarchus hookeri
AAAAACTCCAAAGTTCGAAACGAAAACTGTAACCAGGACTCCTGATAAAAACTTAACACGCAGACGTCCGCCCCTTAACCTACAAATGCACACGTCCGCCTGATAAACTAAGACGGGAAACTGGCCACCACGGCTTTAAACTGAAACACGATAAAAATATTACGAAGCTGTCCCAAAGCTTCACAAACACGAAAGAATTTTACACTCGAGTCCCGAAAAATTCAGAATATTGCGTCATTACAGGGTACTTTTACTTTCAAAAGTAGCCTCAGTAGAAATGAAAATAGGTTGTTAATATTTTGTAATATCTTGATCCTTATCCAATAATCATCGCACACTACCCCCACTTTTCACTGTCACAACTTTGCTTACAGAATCCATAGAGAATTCTTGCATTAATCACTAATTTGTGCTCGCAATGCTATATTGCTCATCACTCGCTGTTCAAACTAAGGTATTGTATCGTTTGGAGNTAATCACTAATTTGTGCTCGCAATGCTATATTGCTCATCACTCGCTGTTCAAACTAAGGTATTGTATCGTTTGGACGACCAGATTAAAGATGAGGTATAGTCTCTTCACATTTTTTTAAACAAACCTTTGGAAAATAACCCTTGCACGACGTGTTTGGTTGTCTCCTAAATATGACTTTTANTCACATTTTTTTAAACAAACCTTTGGAAAATAACCCTTGCACGACGTGTTTGGTTGTCTCCTAAATATGACTTTTATCACAAGCATTTTATATTTGTTTTAACATAAAAGTACCTTATTTTTGGTCAAACTGAACTTTTACTTATATTCTATCTACCAACTGTGATATTTTATTTATAATTAATGAGAATAAAACAGTGAGAAAATAAGTATGTTAGCAGTGCCTAGTATGAAACAGTTTTTATGCAAAATATTGTTACATTGATTGCGCACGAATTCGGTGTGTTGTCCCTCTGATGTGGTTTTTCAGTCTTGGTTGAGCCTTTTTTGCATGAGGCGGAGGAATATCCTGGAAGTAGAGCTTGAGCAGGGTTTCAGAAAAGTTGGAAATAACCGTGAATGGAATATAAAGAATGACTCAAAAATCACCACACATAGGGGTTAACAAAAATGTGCCATATTCATAGCACACGAGGAAAGTATGTTAGGATGCCATTACAGAACATGATCAATATGCCCCNTTCCCAGTCTGTATCCAGCTCGTCAAGCGCTCACCTGAACCTCATCTGGCACGTACCTCGTGCAGTATCTCTGCTGCCACTAACACCGCCGAAGAAGACACCTACCTGCGTCCGGCCGGCCAACGTTGTTAGGGTAGTCTGGCCTCTTATACCCCTTCCAGGGTACCCACTCGCCCATCGCTCGCAAGCGCACCACCCAAAGCGCAACGCTCAATCATAGAAGTGGCCATGTCTAGCAACGTAGGCACCAAGGAAATCCCCTCCCCCCCCGAGCAAGTGGCGACTACTGCTACACCTTTGCCCAGGGGCAAGGGGGGGGAGTACCTTGCCGCCGCCCTCTTAACTGCCAATCCCACTAAGGATGAGCGACGAGGCGACAAGTAGTAACTGTAAGGTATTTCCCATACGTAATGCTGTTGTATTCAGAGTGTGTGTAAGCACAGCATGTGTTTGCCTGGAGTGAATGTTTCACCGAGTTGTGTTGGTGTTTACCATGCAGAGCTGCTTGAGGGAGCTGATACGTCTGATGGTGCCTCACTTCTACGAACACTTGCAGAGACATGCGGATGCCGTAGAGTTGCTGTTCTGCCATCGCTGGATACTCTTGTAAGATATACCCACACTTTGGTTTTACTTATAAATAATTTAATTTCTGTAATGTTATGCAAGTGAAGCAAAATACTGTGAATATCTTAAACTCGCCACCAGATGAAGCTGGCTTAGCTAGCGAAACATTGCGATCTTGACGCTTCTTTGTGTGAGTGTGCATGTCGACAAGTACTACTATGCGAGTACTTGAATTCCAGTCATTTTATACATCTTAAATATTAGAGTAATAGTACCTAATTTTTATGTTATTGCAAAATTTGGTGGGTGCTGTTGATGAACTGTAGTTTACTATAGATAATCATTAAAATTATTTTCTGTGTTATAAGAATGTGTGTATTTAAAATACATGTCTAGCAAGGTAGTGAAGTGTCATTGGTTGTCTTCCGATGCTGTTTGAGACTTAATGTAGTGTGCTCTGGATATATGCTATAATTTTAAAACTACTGTATCATATATCACAACTTTTACATGAGGGTAGTGTGTTGTGTGAACAGGTGTTTCAAACGAGAGTTCCCGGAGGCAGTGGCGTTGGAGATGTGGGAAGCATGCTGGACCAACTACCTCACCGACTACTTCCACCTGTTCCTGTGCTTGGCAATAGTCTGCGTCTACTCGGACGACGTGATCGCACAGGACCTGCGCTCTGACGAGATGCTGCTTTACTTCAGCTCCCTCGCCATGTTCATGGATGGCGAGCTCATACTGCGCAAGGTAACTGCTTTCTCTACGCTCTTCCTTTCCACATCGGTAGTGTTCTTAGAAGTTTGCAAAGTTACATACATTCAAAGTTTTATCAAAGTGTTTTTTATCCCTCAAAACATTGATTTTGGCTAAATAAAGTTTTGTTATTGCTGCTGATNCAAAGTTTTATCAAAGTGTTTTTTATCCCTCAAAACATTGATTTTGGCTAAATAAAGTTTTGTTATTGCTGCTGATACAGTAACTGGGGACTTTCATTTTTAAATAATCAACATATAATATTGTAACTTTCCAAGTTGTACCATCAGTAAACTAAATACCCTTATGTAAATTTTATTCCAGTAAAAAATAACACTCCTTATGTAATACGTACCTTGTTTTTATTTTTAATTGCGTAGTATTGGCATACATGATAGTAAGTTATGAAAGGACTAGGCCACTAGGTACTAATTACATTATTAAAACATGATACAAAATGTAAGTACTCATGCCGTGGTACTCGCTGATACACCCACATACACTCGCTGCCTGGAGAAGCTGGCCCAGCCAACAAAATGTTACTGTCGCATACTCGCTTGGAAAATATGTTTGTCTGATGTTGTGTACGTATGTCTGTCCACGAGCACTGCCCTGAGAGGACTTGCTTTGTTTCTCCTGTCTATAGTCCAATCACGCTTACTTCCAACTTAGCTGGAACCCTGCTAAAGATCTACTTCCAGTATATTCCTCCGCCTCATGCAAACAAAGCTTAACCATCTCGAAAATTACACAAAAGGGACAAAGCACCGAGTTTGTGCGCATACAGTGTAATAATATTTTGCATAAGAACTATTTCTTGCTAGGTCTTACCAACTCACCTATTTTCCCTCTTGTTTTTATTGATATTAAGAATAGATGAAATATTATAATTTATATATGAAATATAAGTGAAGCTTTNTTTTCCCTCTTGTTTTTATTGATATTAAGAATAGATGAAATATTATAATTTATATATGAAATATAAGTGAAGCTTTGTGTAACCAAAAATATGGTATTTTTATTCAAACACAACTGTTTGATAGATGACCTACTGTATTTAGGAGGAAATAACCAAACACCCCGTACATAAGGTAATTTTTCAAATTTTGGTTTATAAAGTGTGGAGAAACTGCAAATAGGCTATAATAGTGTATATCGTAGTAAGTATAACTGCAGCAGATATTTTCAAATCAGTATCATATAGGTGATCTGTTACATCAATACACTCATGTATAGCATTGCAGTAAATTGCTAACATTGAGAATTCATTAGAAAGTTACTGATACAAGCATAAATAAACCAATTGATTTATTTTTTTGTTAAACCCTTTTTAGTATAGCATTCAATCAATGACTTTGGAAATTTAAGAGAAGAAGTTTAATTTTTTTTTAGTTTTTCACATAGCCAATTTATTATAAATTGTTAGAAGCAGTAATGTTGGGGCACTTTCCTGATGCTTTTACAGTGTAAGCAGAATTAAAATAATGAAATAAACATAAGCACAGTAGCACTTGCCGACTTTCCCACTTGAGAACTGTCCTACGAATCCCTGCGATCCAGGGGCCTGATTGATATTCACCTTCCTGCTTGCGAGGAGCCGATGTACGAGGCATATCCTGAAAGTAAGAGAACTCAACTTTTTGTATTTAAACAAAAAAATTTGTTTAAACAAAATTACAGGATATTGTAGGTATATATGTTGCATATTTTTCCACGTAGTCGCCTTCCCGTTCTATGCAGGTTGTAAGTCGTGGCACAAGCTTTTTGATGCCCTCCTCATAGAACTCTCTTGTCATCTCCTTCGTCCACTTCAAGACCTTGTGTTTCACCTCCTCATCTGTTAGAAATTTTTTTCCACCCATGTGAGTCTTCAGGAAGGTGAAAAGATGAAAAACTGAAGGTGCCAAGTCAGGGGAGTATGCAGAGTGGTTCAAAATGTCCCAACCAAACGAGTTCAAAAGTGTCTTGGTGGCTTCTGCCGTGTGCAGGCGGGCATTGCCGTGCACCAAACACACTCCCTTCATCAGCATTCCTCTCTGTTTGTTTTGAATTACTCTCTTGAGCTTTTGTAGGGTCTCACAGTATCGTGCTGCAGTAATNATAAGCACAGTAGCACTTGCCGACTTTCCCACTTGAGAACTGTCCTACGAATCCCTGCGATCCAGGGGCCTGATTGATATTCACCTTCCTGCTTGCGAGGAGCCGATGTACGAGGCATATCCTGAAAGTAAGAGTACTCAACTTTTTGTATTTAAACAAACAAAATTTGTTTAAACAAAATTACAGGATATTGTAGGTATATATGTTGCATATTTTTCCACGTAGTCGCCTTCCCGTTCTATGCAGGTTGTTAGTCGTGGCACAAGCTTTTTGATGCCCTCCTCATAGAACTCTCTTGTCATCTCCTTCGTCCACTTCAAGACCTTGTNAGTCGTGGCACAAGCTTTTTGATGCCCTCCTCATAGAACTCTCTTGTCATCTCCTTCGTCCACTTCAAGACCTTGTGTTTCACCTCCTCATCTGTTAGAAATTTTTTTCCACCCATGTGAGTCTTCAGGAAGGTGAAAAGATGAAAAACTGAAGGTGCCAAGTCAGGGGAGTATGCAGAGTGGTTCAAAATGTCCCAACCAAACGAGTTCAAAAGTGTCTTGGTGGCTTCTGCCGTGTGCAGGCGGGCATTGCCGTGCACCAAACACACTCCCTTCATCAGCATTCCTCTCTGTTTGTTTTGAATTACTCTCTTGAGCTTTTGTAGGGTCTCACAGTATCGTGCTGCAGTAATAGTCTCCCCCGGAGGCAAAAAATTGATCAAAATGATCCCTTTTATGTGTGTTTGTGTGTGTGTGTAGTGGGGAGGGGGGATCAAAATCTGTCTCCTACGATTTTACAAAGGTAATGATAATACGAGGTCATTCTCTGTGACCGTGAGGCCTTGTAAAATTGGGTCCCGACTCCGTAAAAGTGTCACTATGGGTGCTATTAAAAGTGGTTTCCGGAACATCTGCGGAGTTTTTTTTGAGTTGGGTTGTAAAGCACCGTCTCTGCTTTACTCCTGGAGTGCGGCATGTGATGGTGTGTGGTGTTGCAGGCGCGGGGTCTTCTCCACCAGTTCCGCCAGAAGCCGCGCATCCCCTGCACGCTGGCGGGCCTGTGCCGGCTGTGCGGCCCTGGCATGTGGGACTCCACCCACGCCCCCGTTGTCGAGTGCACCGCGGACCACCCCACCAGCGAGCTGTGCCCCCACCGCCGCCTCCCGCTCTAGGCAAGAGTAGGAACAGACCGTGCGAGTGTGCTTGTTGGTTCCACCAACTGGGGCAGTGTTTCAGCAGCGCTACGCTTCACGGCTTGCTGCTCGTGGGCTGGCCAGGTGGTCGAGAGATCTGTTCTGAGGAAATGTTTATTGCTGACGTTTTCAAACATACAAAATATGTTTTCCTTCACTGTTTGCCTGGATGACTGGGTCATTTCATACTCTTTTTACCGCCCCAATTAATTCTTCACTGTTAAAGTTTGCATCCATTCCATTCATCACTTTCTGCAAAGTCACTTCCTCCATCTTGTGTTTTGGTTCCATCTCCATTTGCTGCCTCTGTTTCCTTTCTCGTTATTGCTGCTTTTTCCCCCATTCACCCTTATGCCCTACAAACAAGTGTCTGACAGCCTGTCAACGAGCTATCCTGTTAGTCTATATCCTTGGCTGCTAGCATCAGCCAGCAATCAGACAGAGTGTAAGTATTGAAATGCCATTTATTTTTATTTGCAGTCTTTTAGTTTTCAGCCAATAGTCAATTAGCACTGATCTACAGTAAATGGGAGTGATGTTTGTACACATGTATGTTACTTCTGCAAACGTTTGATGAATTTTACATGCCATGGACACTTAATTATTTACAACTGCATTTTTTAAAAATTCGTATTTTATGTAAAATATATTTTACTGTCAGTGAATTGTAACATTAGAGAAGGTGGTAATGTATGTTGTCATTTATTGTTTTGAATATCACAGGTATTTGTTTGAACTCAACACTTAAGAAACTTCGTAATGAGAGTACCTATATGTACAGTATTTGCAGGAAGTAAACAGACCCAATTGTGAAATTGATGGCATCATGCTTGAAAATGTTAAACAAAGGATCATTTTATATTAGGGGTGGGAAAAATGTGGGATTTGGTGTAGCAAAAAGAATTTATCAGTTTCAAAAAATGTTGTGTAATTTTGAAAATTTCTGTATATTGTTGTGAGATGAGTGCAAACCATGTTTTGTGTCAGAAATATTGGGAGTAGTCAGTGAATTATGTGATAAAACTTCAAAATTGTAGCAGTATTAAAAAACNGTTTTGTGTCAGAAATATTGGGAGTAGTCAGTGAATTATGTGATAAAACTTCAAAATTGTAGCAGTATTAAAAAAAAAACACTAGGTGCATTTGTGAAAGTATTCAAAACAGTACACGACCACTGGAGACGCATTGCCTCGGCATTCCTGGATGAGAACACGTGTTTGTATATACTGTGTGTGTGTAATGTACAAAGCTCTGCCAAATATCTTTTTTATTGTTATTCTTTTATTAATAGTGTTCTGATACGGATACTGCTGTATCCGTATCAGTTTGATTTTCTGCGAGTGTAGCATCGCAAGATAAGTTGGTATTGGTTTTTAGTTTTCTCTAAAATGTTTTGTGTTTTATATATACATGTAGAATTTTGTTAACATTTATTTGAACTACAATTTATAATATTACTATTGACCGAAGAGTTTTTTTAAATCACATTTCAGTACAATTGATGTTCAAAGTGGTTATTAATCGAGTACCTATATTTTTGTGTTTGTACAAGATTGTTGTTAGAGTACAATCAAATCTCATAAAAAGAAATGATCTGAAGTTGAAACTGCTATTCTAGTCTAAAGTAATTATGTAGTGTTGTATTTTATTTTATGCTAACATTGTATTACAAGTGTTTTAATTTATGCCTAATTATGCGCATAATGTTAATTATTTCATAAGACTGACAACGTTTAAGAACCTTGTGGCCTATTGTATTGTTCACAACTGTACTGAAAAATTCTTCATATCTGATGACAGTTAAGAATAAATATTGTAAAGTGTGGAGGTATAGTGAACTGGCTTTTGTGCAGTTCTTAATTACTTCTAATGCCACCATAATATACAAACTTGAGTTGGGTGTAATAAACTAATGGTAAATCTTAGAATCCAGCAGATATTAAATTGAAAAGTAAAATTAACATTACTCCGTAGTGTAATATATTGACATGGTGGCAAGTAAATATTTTATGCTTTGTTTTAGTACTGTTGATGGGGAGAGTGTGAAATCCTTGACAAAAATAAATAATGCCGGTGACAGATAGTGTAGAGGAACGAATTGGCAATTAGACTTTTGGAGTCTAGTGGCGTGTCGTGCCTGGAAGCTTCGCTGAAGTCGCTAGGGACATGTGTTCATCACCGATGGAGAATGTTGGGCAAGGATCAAAGTGCATGTGTGTGTTAATAACTGGTTTATCCTACCTAAGGGTGCGACTTTCGGATCGGTATTCGAAATTGTGGTCCTTTCCACTTCCAGTGTTGCAGAATAACTNTGGCTTTTGTGCAGTTCTTAATTACTTCTAATGCCACCATAATATACAAACTTGAGTTGGGTGTAATAAACTAATTGTAAATCTTAGAATCCAGCAGATATTAAATTGAAAAGTAAAATTAACATTACTCCGTAGAGTAATATATTGACATGGTGGCAAGTAAATATTTTATGCTTTGTTTTAGTACTGTTGATGGGGAGAGTGTGAAATCCTTGACAAAAATAAATAATGCCGGTGACAGATAGTGTAGAGGAACGAATTGGCAATTAGACTTTTGGAGTCTAGTGGCGTGTCGTGCCTGGAAGCTTCGCTGAAGTCGCTAGGGACATGTGTTCATCACCGATGGAGAATGTTGGGCAAGGATCAAAGTGCATGTGTGTGTTAATAACTGGTTTATCCTACCTAAGGGTGCGACTTTCGGATCGGTATTCGAAATTGTGGTCCTTTCCACTTCCAGTGTTGCAGAATAACTGCATTAACATTGTGGCATGCATTATCAAGTGTAGGGATCTTAACCCCTTTATTTCTGGATGGTTACAGTTTCATTAATATAACACCACATCTTATTCATAGCAGTAACATCCACGATTGTTTAAATTATTTTTTATTTCCTTTGGTAAACAGATGATGATAAAAACTGCAGATACGGAGGGGTATTGCTGTTACCACATAATTCGTCTACCCGAACTGAAATCATAATTTCTTCCCCGCAAAAAAAAAATGTTGATGCTGCTGTGAGACAGTGTGTTATTTTTTATTAATGTGTCTCCATTCAATTGATCAGTNGCAAAAAAAAAATGTTGATGCTGCTGTGAGACAGTGTGTTATTTTTTATTAATGTGTCTCCATTCAATTGATCAGTTTGAAGGCTGTAAAGGAAAGCTAATAAATGGAGTACGGCACTGTGGGGTACTTCCTGTGCAAGGACGTGCATGTACTGCTGGACTTAGAAGATTGCAGCCGTTAGTCGTGGGTCGAGAATGAGGGAGTTGAACACTGCTTGCCTCGTAGTTTCTCTTGGTTCGGATGAGACGAGCGTTTCTTCACGATTGTCTTGACCAGCCTAGAGGCAGGAATGCCGGCTTAGCCAACAACTTTCCTGATAACCCTTGGCGTCTGCTCGTCACCTACACACACGTGCAGTTTGATTAGGGTTTCGCCACGGTTTTAATTAATTGTCACTGCTGTATTTTACAATTGTAACATAAAAAAACTCTCAAATTTATTTGGCTGTATTAATTATTTATAAGCACTGAATACGCCAAATTTTTAATTTTTCTGTTTATTTGGTTAACAGGTGATACTGGTAGTTTGATTCATCCCCGTACGGATTGTTACTTTTATTGTTTGTAGTTTTGAAAAATATTTTGTGCATCATGTATTGTAGAAGATTCTGCCTACACTAAAACGCACGAAATCAAAATGCAGTATTTCATATTTACACCAAAAAAGTGTAATGGAATATGTTTGTAAATAATATGTGTATTATTAATATACAGTGATAAATATGCTAAATATTTTAGGTGATTATTTTTATATATGTCTTTTGTTGCACGTGTAAATTAGTATTGTGGTGGAAAACATGTTGATGTGCTACACACACTGTTGAGCTTGAAACAGGTCTCTNTGCACGTGTAAATTAGTATTGTGGTGGAAAACATGTTGATGTGCTACACACACTGTTGAGCTTGAAACAGGTCTCTGTAACGACCACATCCAAGCCATTGTAGTTCAAAGTGCGGGCGGGTCAGTGCATCAGTTTGATGTTCTTAGTTTGTGTCGTGAGAGCTTCAAGCAACTTTCATGTTTGTGTTGGAGTTCACCTTTATTTTGATGAGGGAATTTTTACCTTTAAATTTTCTCAAACTAGTTTTTTATTGATTTTATTGTGTTATATTTATCACTGTGCACGATATTTCTAGATTTGCCTAAATAAGACCCTCCATTTCTTTATTTCCATTAAACTTTTTTTTTGGCATTACTTTACTTTATTAAGTTTTGTTTTAAAACTGTCAACATTCTTATTGTCTCAAGCCATGTTTCTTGCATTTATTTTTTATTTCTCAGTTTTACGAGTGACTAAAAACTGACACATGATTTAGACATGTCAAACGTGGCTATGGTCGCCAAAACATCATTGTACGAGTGCCTCCGAGGTTCACAGTTTCAGAAACTGTCCGTACTCTGTGCAGAAGTTGTGTATGCATGTGTGTGTGAGGGAAAGAAACAGAGAAATATGAACAAGACATAGATTCCTGCGGTAAACTTGGGAAGGTCGCGATTGTCTTGTGACAAAGCAGCGGCTGCCCCAGGTATGTTTTTGACGCTCTCCTAACATCCTTGCCTCCGTCGCTCAGGACAAGTAACCACCGGGATTTCAGATGATCCAAGGGCAAGGATGTTCCTGCAGTTGTTTCTTCTTTAACTTCGCGCATCGCATAACACAATAATGATGCACTCCCTTTGATAATTCATTTTAATATTTACTGTTGAAAGCGAGTGCAGGTGGTTTTATTGAATTTATAAATAGCCACGTGGANTGCACGTGTAAATTAGTATTGTGGTGGAAAACATGTTGATGTGCTACACACACTGTTGAGCTTGAAACAGGTCTCGGTAACGACCACATCCAAGCCATTGTAGTACAAAGTGCGGGCGGGTCAGTGCATCAGTTTGATGATCTTAGTTTGTGTCGTGAGACACTGCACTTACTCCAGCTTTAAGCAACTTTCATGTCTGTGTTGGAGTTCACATTTATTTTTATGAGGGAATTTTTACCTTTAAATTTTCTCAAACTAGTTTTTTATTGATTTTATTGTGTTATATTTATCACTGTGCACGATATTTCTAGATTTGCCTAAATAAGACCCTCCATTTCTTTATTTCCATTAAACTATTTTTTTGGTATTACTTTACTTTATTAAGTTTTGTTTTAAAACTGTCAACATTCTTATTGTCTCAAGCCATGTTTCTTACATTTATTTTTTATTTCTCAGTTTTACGAGTGACTAAAAACTGACACATGATTTAGACATGTCAAACGTGGCTATGGTCGCCAAAACATCATTGTACGAGTGCCTCCGAGGTTCACAGTTTCAGAAACTGTCCGTACTCTGTGCAGAAGTTGTGTATGCATGTGTGTGTGAGGGAAGAAACGGAGAAATACGAACAAGACATAGATTCCTGCAGTAAACTTGGGAAGGTCACGATTCTCTTGTGAAAAGGCAGCGGCTGGCCCAGGTATGTTTTTGACGCTCTCCTAACATCCTTGCCTCCGTCGCCCAGGACAAGTAACCACCGGGATTTCAGATGTATCCAAGGGCAAGGATGTTCCTGCAGTTGTTTCTTCTTTAACTTCGAGCAGCGCATAACACAATAATGATGCACTCCCTTTGATAATTCATTTTAATATTTACTGTTGAAAGCGGGTGCAGGTGGTTTTATTGAATTTATAAATAGCCACGTGGAAGTTGTACGTTTTAAATTTTGAAGAGAGAAAATTTTAAAATTAAACACAAAACAATGTTTCACTGTGCACCTTCAGGCGATATACTCATTTCCGAATTTTGGAAAACCTCTTAAATTTGAATAGAAGTAAATTAAAAATAACCTAACTTTTTTTAGCTTGGTTTGGCGCTCCCTTGAGAGCTGTGGATGAAGGTTAGTTGAAAATGAGGTAAATATAGAGAAGCTCATGTTTTATGCAGCTCGTGTTGTTACTTGTAACCATCCTACGCTCTTATTGAATGTCACTCTGTTCCGCAACAGACGTTGCCAGTGTCCCAGCCATCACCTCAGTGTTAATGACATTCCTGAACATACGTTTCACTTAGACAAAGAAGGCCAGTATCATTAATCCTTGGTTAAATAATTAATGTTCAGAAAACGGGACATGCTGTCTCAAGTGCAACAGTGTGTGTTTACGGCACAGGACGGCCATGATGATTTCACTGTTGAAATCATGCTGGATTGTAATGTTGCTGTATATCTACTCCTAAATAAAATAGCAATTCAGAGGAATAGGTAAATGCTTGCAGACTTCTCGTAAGCAGAATTGTTGATACGCGTTTGTTCACATACCCGTCAATACTTAAATTGGCCTTTGCAATTGTAATATTGCTATTTAAAGTAGCAGTCGGCATACAGTTGACTGTTTCAATAACCCGACATTTCTATGTTTAATTAGATAAAGATATTTTGATATGTCTAGTTTGTGGGCCAATCGATTTTAATAATTTTGTTTGCAATATGCTAAATAAATAATTATTAGTTTGTTGGTAATGTGGAGTGAAATATATCGGGAAATATGTTACAAGTTATAAACTATTAACATGGAAAAGTGCCATTGTTGTTAGTTATGCAACATAAACTGTTCTGTACAGTTATCAATTTTAAATAGGTATGTCTTGTGATGTCTATAACCTATGTCACGTCCTTTTTGTGAATTAATTTGTAAAAAGTATAAATCATATGTATTTATCAGTCAGACATGTTTGTAACAAATGGGCTGTTTCAACCATTTGCGAGTTGTGTGTTGAAATATTTGATCTGCTTCACGTGATGTCTGCGAGTTGCTCGACTTTCTCTCCAAGTGGCAATGCTTCCGCTGTATTGTGTTCATCTGTCTAATATAAGAGAATGTTTTGTTCCTAATTTTGTGCACATAAAGTTGAGGTTCATCTTATTTTCATAAACCGTGTTACAGCTCTAGTAACACAATCGATGATCAATAGTTTTTGTCTAGAAATATGAGTTTCGTTACAGTACTACCTGCTTTAAAGAAATTTACGAAGTGTACCTTGTAATGGNGTTTTTGTCTAGAAATATGAGTTTCGTTACAGTACTACCTGCTTTAAAGAAATTTACGAAGTGTACCTTGTAATGGCAAATATTTAAGGGGTGTGCCAATGAAGTATGCATTTGAATTATGGTACACTGCATGATATGCAATACATTGAGTTTGGCTGCGTGTACCATGTTGAAGTATTTTTTGAGCACGCACAGTGCTTTGTATTTCAATTTCAATNTACATTGAGTTTGGCTGCGTGTACCATGTTGAAGTATTTTTTGAGCACGCACAGTGCTTTGTATTTCAATTTCAATGCAAACCTTTTTTGTTAGTTCAGTTTAGTTTTGTTTTTGGAATCAGTGGACACAAAAGTTAAAATCTCAAAGTAATGAAACAAGAGACAGTTGCCACTTGCCCAGAAGTAAAAGTAATTGTGTGGTGGTTCTATGTTTGGATAAATACACACAGTAATATGTAATCTATTCAAAACTGTCCAGTTTCTCTCCACGCTGCTCTCGTGTACTAAGAGGAAGAAAGGAAATTGCTCATCTGCACCCTGCGTAGTACGGTATGTTGGAAAACCCAGGTAGTTTCAAGTGTTCATGTTTGCGTAATATATTCAGCAAAATGTAATTCCAGTAATTAACATGCTTGCACGTTGAAGTTTGTGTTCCTTACTTTGTGAACAACGGCACATGGCACATGGCGCATGCTAAGTAGGGAGATTGTATTTAAAAAACAAGTAAGTTTTGTTAATTCCGATGAACGCGGTACTGCCGCTATCATTAGTCCTACATCTGCTTTCACGAGACGTTTGTGTGCGTGTTTTATCCAGTTGGTTACGCGGCTTTTGTGAGAGAACAAAGCGTAATGCTGTGAAAAGCAAGACGTCACCATCTCCTATCTCTACATTCTCCTCTACCCCTGTCATTCTCCCCCCAACCATTTGGACCTCTCCTCGTCAATATTGTTATTTAGATGTGTTCGGTGTGCCACATGACATGTGTTTTGTTGAGCTGTAATCCAGCCAATCAAATGTCATTGCCCTTGTCTGTCAGATCCAGGAAACCTAGTTCATTTAATGCCAATTGATATGGTGCAATTCATCCCTTTATCGGATTGGAAAATGTTAAGTGAAAATTGCTTCCCCCTTGCTCACCATTAGCAAGTACGGCAATAACTTGAATGTGATTTCAGACAGGCAAGGGTGGTAATGTCGCCTTTTATAACTCTGCAAAGGTGTGGCAGGTTACATTGTNTGAATGTGATTTCAGACAGGCAAGGGTGGTAATGTCGCCTTTTATAACTCTGCAAAGGTGTGGCAGGTTACATTGTAACTAACGTATCGTCAGTAAATACGGTTTGATATTGTTTGGTTTAGTGGAATTAAGGTAGAACCCTGTTATAACCTCAGTACCTTGCAGCATCTTGCAATTTCTCCATTAAGTAAAATGTCCGACACATTAGCAATGCAGTAGCGTACAAACTTAAAATATTAAGGATTTTTAGAGATTATTGTCCTAAAAATTACTGACATAACCAANTGAATGTGATTTCAGACAGGCAAGGGTGGTAATGTCGCCTTTTATAACTCTGCAAAGGTGTGGCAGGTTACATTGCAACTAACGTATCGTCAGTAAATACGGTTTGATATTGTTTGGTTTAGTGGAATTAAGGTAGAACCCTGTTATAAAATGCTTAATGGTTTCATTTCCTGCTTATAACCTCAGTACCTTGCAGCATCTTGCAATTTCTCCATTAAGTAAAATGTCCGACACATTAACAATGCAGTAGCGTACAAACTTAAAATATTAAGGATTTTTAGAGATTATTGTCCTAAAAATTACTGACATAACCAANCAATGCAGTAGCGTACAAACTTAAAATATTAAGGATTTTTAGAGATTATTGTCCTAAAAATTACTGACATAACCAAGATTAGAGGAGGGATAAAGCATCCAGAATGCATGTCATTGTGCATTAATTGATGATGCTGTGGTCCATGGAATACAGATCACTGATATTTTTGCATCAAGTGATTCAGGTGAAGATGTTGAACAGGACTTGCTATTTATATACAAAAGTTATTGCATTAGAATTGTGTTCACTTGATGTGTTCCTGCAGGTGTAAGACTGTTTCTTGCTTATATCATCTTCCTGCATATAACATTTTATTATACTGACCCCTTGAGAAATGTTATAACAGGGTTCTACTGTACCGGGAAGTATTATTCATGAGTATTCCACAGCCTGGGGTAGGAAAGTTGAATTCTAGGAAAACCATCCCATTAGCATGTCCACTCGCACCTTCTCCTAATACGTATTTGAATCCTTCTTCCTAACACAGAATGTAGCATCAGAGAAGGGACTTTCTCTAGTGATCGCACACTAATCTTCCTACCTATGTACCTATTTTAGTGGCGAAGAAAATGTTTGTTATTGTCTTCCTTTGTGCTGTGTTGGGTCAATCAAGGAATCGTGTAGGCCGTCCAAGGACAGCGAAGCAGTCGTAACACTACGCCACAGCCTTGAAAACTTGAGAAGTCTGTTGTGGAAAATTATTAAAAATGTTCTGACAAATCACTGTGAGAATTGATTCACAACTTTCATTTTATATTTAGTGGTGGAGGTTGTCTCGGCATAGCTACGTGCTGCAAATGGAAGCGTCTTCCCACTGACGTGAACTGTCTTTAACCTCTGCCAGGTATAATACAGAACTACGACAGGTTTGAAAGCATAGATCCTACTGCCACAAGCGTTAGGGAACTACAAGTTGAATAAAGGTTACAAGTAGGCTGCTAGGCTGCCAAAAATATATAAATGGAGAGAAACTCAGTACTACTTGTCGACAGACACACAGAGAATGACGACACATTTTTCATGCGGTTGCATGGTCGTGACGTTTCGCTCGTTGTCTAGGCCAATTTAATTGGTTGGGAGAGTTGTAGGGCACTGCAACATGGTGGAAGCGTGCTGTTGGTAGTAAACAGAGCGGCCAGGTGACAAACTAGGGTGCAGCGGGAAAATCAAAATTTTGTCAGGAGAGTGTGCTTTGGAGCTGTGATTATTGACAGTATTGAGGCCCGGGGCCTGCCTGGATCTTGTTAGAAATTGAGCTGGTACTCCGCGTCCGAGTTCTGAGCTATTGCTCGAAGGTGGTAGGGCTCTCACAACTCTGGTACTGTAGCAGGTGTCGAGATCTTTGTTGTGTGATGCTGCAACAGGTTTGTCCTGTAGGTTACTGATGTGACCAGCTATCACTTGTTTGTTGTCTGCTGTGTAGCCACTCATTCTCTGCCCGAGTGTGTTAGTGGTGAGGCCGATGTATTCTGCATTACAGTGTTGGCACTACAGGTGAGCCAATATGGTTTTTGAGCCCTTACCGATACTGCCGATACCAATACCAATACTGCATTGACAAGGAAAAATAAACTTTTTCCACGTTTCAAAAAATTAAAAACTATTTTTAAAACATTTAGTTAAAGAAAATTCTAATTGTCTTTGTTTTTACTGTTTCAGTGATATGCCAAACTATTAAGATAAATAATAATCTAGGAACTACACACTAGTTAGTAATTAAGCATATTTTTAAGACAAAAATATCTCCAAAAACATGTCATTGTGTAATGAAACTCTTTAAAATACATAACGTGAAGAAATATATCTTCAGAAATGGTATACAGTGACGAACTGTAATAAATGCTAGATGAAAAACAAAAGCAAACTAATCACTCATTGTTCAATAAAACTT
>NQII01002174.1:151411-238648 GCA_002778355.1 Clitarchus hookeri
GGGGGGGGTGGCATTTGTGAAGGGCTGCCGTGTTAGACGAACCAGTTTGTTGCGGAGGTTAGATGGCCTTCTAAACTGTGCAGAGAAGAAATAGCCACAAAGCAGACACTAACAAGCTGTAGCTGGTCAGGTCCACAACCTACAGGACAAACCAGTTGGAGCACACGCAGCATCACCCAACAGAGATCTCGACACCTGCTACAGTCACCTTCGCCCTACCACCATCAAGCAATGCCTCGGAACTCACACGCTGGGAATTAGCTCACCAATTTATGACAAAACCCAGGCAGCTCCCGGGCGTCAAAACCATACTCAACAGCTGCACCGGCAACATTTAAATCTTCCCGCTGCACCCTAAGTTCGCCTCCCGGCCGCTAGGTTTGCTACCAACAGCATCCTTCCACCATACTGCAGTGTCCTACTTACCGACCGATGAAGCTCGTTGCAACTGCGTTAAGTCTCTCGTCTTTCTCTCTGTGTTCCCANTGCAGTGTCCTACTTACCGACCGATGAAGCTCGTTGCAACTGCGTTAAGTCTCTCGTCTTTCTCTCTGTGTTCCCGTGGACAAGCACTAAGGCTGTGGAGTACTTGAGCTTCTCTTCTTTTATGTACTGTATTATTGAAAATATAAGTTTCACTGACTTATGCTTGTTTGGGATTTAAATGCTGAATAATTAAGTTAGCTACATTTGTAAGCTAGTGTGTCACGTCTTCTCATTTGATGTCTGATAGAATTTTGTAGGTGCAGGTTAGCAAGTGAAGACTCTATACCTCTTCCCAATTACATNTTCTCATTTGATGTCTGATAGAATTTTGTAGGTGCAGGTTAGCAAGTGAAGACTCTATACCTCTTCCCAATTACATCCTTAACTTCGACATTGGTGTTGACATGACATTTGATGTCATCCTTAAGAATATCGGTATACATTTTCGAACCATTCTTAAAAAAAAAGAGGTTCTTAATCACATATCTCATTCTAATGTATCTACTGCTTGAGTCATCTTGCAATTTGCATGTTTACATAAGGCTTTTACAGGACATTTCTAAACTTTGTTGCTGTCTCAATTTCATTCCAAAAATGTTAAAAGACTTTATTTTTGTGCAATGAACTTTAAATAATTGTATATTGCCATATACTATGTTCTTAATGTAAAAAAAACTATGTATGTTAATAAATGTTTTATTGACCATGCAGTGCCAATTTTGTAATGCTCACTGTATAAAACAAGCATGCTGATCTTGACAAGAAGAATGCATCTTGCGGATTGGAGTCCCGCAATGGTCTCGTGGATTCATTTTGATGCGTATTTTGCCTAGTGTTTGTATTTCAACTCCGTCTCATCTACATGCAACATCATGCCACCGCAGCGGGGTTTGAACCAGAGACTGCACGCCTCCAGACAACACACTCCTTAGTCAAGGGCAAACGCAAAGAAACTGCAGTCGACCCACCCACTCACTACACTATACCAGACGCTACGAGCGACAGAAGCTGAAGTGAAGCGGGCAATGTAAGTGAAGACTGCCCGAGAGAATGTGGTCAGCGCTGCGAAGAGAGGAGCTTGTCCATACAGCTGCACGCACCCCAAGGATGCTAGTTGATTCTCGGCAGCTCGCTACACCACTTCTAGTNAGGAGCTTGTCCATACAGCTGCACGCACCCCAAGGATGCTAGTTGATTCTCGGCAGCTCGCTACACCACTTCTAGTGCTGGAGCCCTCTGCCTACCATCTCGTGAGACCAGCTGCCAGTGACTCAACTTTATGGCAAAATACTACCTTTAATCNCTGGAGCCCTCTGCCTACCATCTCGTGAGACCAGCTGCCAGTGACTCAACTTTATGGCAAAATACTACCTTTAATCGCAGAAGGAAAAATCTTTGCAAAAAATAATTTCCCATTAAAATATTATACTATTGATGATCGGTGCAACTATTTTGGACAAGTAAATTTTTAATGATTTCTGTGACCAGATTACCGTTGCATACGACTGCGATGGCCATGTTAAAAGTCAGACCAGCTGGCTCGGTGGTGTGTTTATGATGGGATAACCCTGTGTTAAAGTAAGGTCGCGTGGTTAGTTTTATTCAATGCTTCATAAATTGTACTTGCCAGACCTGTAAGGGGAGGATGCAAGCAAGTTTTTAATGGTATAGAACGACCTCCCCCTCACCATAGATGTGCAAGGTGATAGTGTCTGTGAGTCTGGTGTGCTCTATCAGCTAAAACTGCACCAAAGTGTGGTGCAGTTTTAACATATTTTCACATTCAGTTATTATAGCTGAAAAAAAGTAATTGTTGCAGGAAATCTTAATTGACTGGACCAAAAGTTGATCAGTGCAACATGCAATTATTATCATTACTTGTATAGGAATTCTACCAGACCCACCCGAAAAGTAACTCGATACATCAGAAGTCGAGTGTAGAAAGGATGCCATGCCTAAGCTGATGGGCAGAGGCCTTGGCCTGTGTCTAGCACACATGCACGGAAGGTGGACCGACAGTATCGCCATTATCCCGTGGCATTTGCGAGTGTGTCTCCTCCTCAGCCCTGCCCACAGGACACTGTGTGCTCAGCGAGGCAGTGGGCACCTCACGACAACTGTCTCGCCTGGGATGGACAAACTGAAACAGCGTGCTGTCCAGAGTTCCCACGTCGAACACAGCATCTCGTACAGGAGACAATGAGTGGGTTGAACCAGGAACTGACAGTGTAGATAGAATAAAGCGAAAAGTTCGCAGGACAGAATTAAATTGCTGCAATCCTGACAAGTCTGTGACTTGCAGATGCGTAACAATTCAAATGACTTGTCCGCAATAGTGATTCCGAACTAAAGTGCTTTGGCACGCAACTTGTTGTGAAATATTTTTGCAAAAAACCGGTGCCGCCCTATGACTGGAGTTGCAAAACCCAATCGCTCACGAAGAACTAGGAAAAAAAAATTATAATAATAAATGCACACTATCAACACTACATGCCCGGTACCGNCCCCCCCCACCGAAATTCACAAATATTTTGTTATTATTTACAAAACACAAACATGACATCACAAAGCCACATTGAAGGTTTTATTGGGATGATAGTTGTACGGCTGCTGTCTGGACAGCCCCATTACGATGACTGCGACCCCAGCCACTGGCAGGACGAAGTGCCTCTATGCTGCAGAAGCAGGGACACGTGATCTTCCCTATCAACAAACATGCAGATACTCCTGGAACCAGCGCTGCCAACAGTATTGTGTGTAGGGATGTTGCGATACCACTAAAGTATCGATACCCATTCCGATACTAGCATCAATATTTTCATCAGTAAGTCTCATTTAACCCCTGTGGCAATTCACCTATTTCTGCTTATTAATTGAGTCGAGTCAAGGTTTTTGCACCAAAATTCATTGATTATAGAGTGAACCAAACTTAATAGAGGCTTTCGCGGTTAACAGTGGTTGATCCAGTATGTTGGCATGCTTGGTAAGTGCCATCCACACCTGCTACTTTTATGGCGGACATTTTTTAAAAACCTATTTTACAACAAAAAATGTATAATAAATTATAGAATTATAATCATATAACATTATTATTCACAACCGTAACTATACGTTAACTGTAACCTTCAAATATTTAGCTCAAATTAACACAGAAAATCCTGTTATAAATTTTATNACCGTAACTATACGTTAACTGTAACCTTCAAATATTTAGCTCAAATTAACACAGAAAATCCTGTTATAAATTTTATAACAGATAAAATAGCCCGGTGTTAAAAATTTGTTCATTTATAACAGGCAAACCTTTTATAAAATGTGTTATAAATCACGTTTAACCGTCTGGGTAAGTAAACAGAGTGAACGAATGCNAACAGGCAAACCTTTTATAAAATGTGTTATAAATCACGTTTAACCGTCTGGGTAAGTAAACAGAGTGAACGAATGCGGCTATTAAGAATGTACAATTGCAAGTTGAATTTAAATTAAAGTTGGTGACAAGAGGGCACAAGTGTAGACCTAGCTTAAGGTATCCTGATGGAAAAATAAATTATACATACCTTGATTCAGTAGATTCAAACTATNCAAGTGTAGACCTAGCTTAAGGTATCCTGATGGAAAAATAAATTATACATACCTTGATTCAGTAGATTCAAACTATTCATACCTTGATTCAGTAGTCCCCTTTTGTTTTTGGCATTGCGGGTGCACTTTCAAATGTTTCATTAAATTGGTCGTNCATACCTTGATTCAGTAGTCCCCTTTTGTTTTTGGCATTGCGGGTGCACTTTCAAATGTTTCATTAAATTGGTCGTGTTCCCCCGAAAACTTGAATTTTTTTTAACAGATGTTGCACTGCACAGAATCCTTATCTATTTTTCTGGTAGTATTTCCACACCAAACTTTTTGGAGGCAACATAATTTTAATANCACTGCACAGAATCCTTATCTATTTTTCTGGTAGTATTTCCACACCAAACTTTTTGGAGGCAACATAATTTTAATATAAAAAAAACTGAAATTAAAACAAGTAGATAATTAAAAAATAAACTAAGTACAATGTAACTTAGTCACTTCTCTTAANAAAAAAAACTGAAATTAAAACAAGTAGATAATTAAAAAATAAACTAAGTACACTGTAACTTAGTCACTTCTCTTAATGGCAACGGTTGAGTGAGTTGGCGTGGCCTGGGGTTCCCTTCCAGAAAGGGCCTTCCTTTCACCGTAATGAACGGACCGTTAGTAAGTTACTAATAGTAACGGTCCCCTGACCAGTGTAGCCAACTTCTGTATACACTATTACACTCGTGTTTTTTTTCTTCTGAATTTATTTATTTCTTGAAAATTTAGTTTTTAGACAGAAAGGGGAAAATATTGATTCCTGTACTAAGTATCGCAACGAAAGTAGTAATATGGGTAGGTAGAGTATCTGAAGGAAAGTGTCGAAACAGTGGTATCGCAACACCCCTAAGTGTGTGGCCTTGTACAGCAGCTGGTGAGGATCCAATCTGTTTATGGGAAGCTGTCACACCTGGACCTGGTGGAGCAATCAAGTAAGGAAATGTGCCAGCATCAATACACGAAGATCATTTGAGTTGGATGACAGGGGTGCACAGGGTCCTACGAGTTAAGAATTGCTTCAAACTATGTAGACGATGGGGTTTAGTCTGTCTTACAAAATGAGCTGGATGTCATAGCAGATTCGGCTACTCCCTTTTTACTTTAAACTGCGTACAAAAGTACACAAATCACATACTACTTCGATTTTCTCTCAATAATACATTTTGAAAGAAAAATATTTGACACACTTGTACATTTATTGTTAGAAAATACATTACAGTGTTTGCCTATTATACACAAAATAATATCACCTCAAGTAAATATATGTTGAGACGAACACCCTACTTTTATCACATTTAAGTTTAACAACAAAAAATTACATAAATGTTTGAAGTACAGCTTAAAAAACATGTATACTATTACGTAACATCTGAAATGAAAATGCAGCATGATGTATATTGATGGCTGTGTTGTGTCTATGGCATCAGTTTTACAGTGAATTTTTTTTTTCCTTAGATGCATTACAACAAAAACTGAATTGCAGTTGCATTATTAAGTTTCCATTTTTTCAACAAGAACTGTACAACCTAAACACAATTTGTAGTTATGATGGTTACATTGCTAAATGCCTTTATACATAATGTTGGATATCTATTAAAAAGAATTTTTATNAATTTGTAGTTATGATGGTTACATTGCTAAATGCCTTTATACATAATGTTGGATATCTATTAAAAAGAATTTTTATACATACAATTACATGGGCACAACCGTATCTTACTGTAACAAGACTTTTTTCCCCCACTTAAACGGATCAAGCAGATTTAAGAGCTGGTACAGGNAATTTGTAGTTATGATGGTTACATTGCTAAATGCCTTTATACATAATGTTGGATATCTATTAAAAAGAATTTTTATTCATACAATAACATGGGCACAACCGTATCTTACTGTAAGCAGATTTAAGAGCTGGTACACGAATCTTTTAGCTACACACTTTGAATTAAATTACCTTGAGAATGATCAACTGCTATAACCACAGTTGTATAGCAAAAAAGTTTTCACAAAAATAATATCTGGATAGTAGTTACCGGACAATGAAACATTTCACCAAAAGTGATCTTTGATTTTACTCCATANAATCTTTTAGCTACACACTTTGAATTAAATTACCTTGAGAATGATCAACTGCTATAACCACAGTTGTATAGCAAAATAGTTTTCACATAAATAATATCTGGATAGTAGTTACCGGACAATGAAACATTTTACCAAAAGTGATCTTTGATTTTATTCCATTGTTGTGCTTTTCATTGCTCAACAGTATTTAAGTGAACTAATACTTTTAATAACCATTTGTGCTTTTTACTTGTTGACTGATATCATTTTACAAAGTGTATAGTCCACAGGAGAATTGGGAGAGGTTTGTGCCGGGCACCAGTGTTGCTACCACAGTGATGTGTCTGCGTACCGACTCGGCGCTACTGTTGCAGGCGGGCAACAGCGATGAAACATGTTGCAACTGGATAGGCTAGTACCACAGCAAACTCTCAATTACAGTTAGTCATGATGTGCGTGCATTCAGAGCAAACACGACACGGCCGTCTCGATCCGCGAGCATGACGTCGCAGCAGTTACTACTACTCAATAAAAAAATGTCTCTCTTACAAAACAGTACACCGGCTGGACTCTCTTCGCAGTACTGTGTGGCAGTTGTCATTAAATAAAAAATATAAATTACCTTTGCATTTACAGTGGACTCGAAACATACCATACATCCAGAATTTCCCACATCTGACATGTACATCGATTAAACACAACTTCATTTTCAGTATAATAAATGTAAATAATATGTTAAATATTTCACCTCAACTCGCCCAAATACAGAGGGAGGTTTGGGCCGCTCTTTAGCAACGAGGTCTTGAGAGTTGCCTAAATGAAGAATGTAATGTCACACACAAAGTGCCATTTATAATTGATTGTAAGCCAACACTGAATGCCAGTCAAGTTTTGAATATCTCGTGTGCACCCAATCAGCAGAGATGTTATCGATCTGGCAGAGCGTTCACAGCGGTCAAGACAGGAAAGGGGGAGCAGTTCACCCCCTCCTATTCCAAACTGATTGGCATCCAGAGGGAAGGTGCTAGGTAACTGGTTGCCAGCTGTGCAAGGGGAGGAAGTAAGCTCTACCAGGTACAGATGAAGCTTGCTCAATCCAGGCAGCATATCTACACTTACGCTGGCTACACTGTCAGTGCATGGAAAATGTCTCCCTGTTTAACTGATTAATAATATTTAACTACAAAAAATATGTCTTTCTGGTCTCCACCTCTATTATCCAGTACACTTATGCCCGTTGCGAGTTATGATGTACTTGGGCTCGGTGTGCAAGCACGAGTCGGTAACAAAAGTTGTGAAATACATCCTTCCAGAGTATCCGTCGATTCCGAAGACGTGGGTATTGAAATAAATTGATATAAATCCTGCAATCTCCCTGAAAGAACGCCAAAAATGAACTTCCATGCTTGGTATTAAAAGTTCCCCAATGCTCAAACAATTTTTGGCGCCAAGGGAAGGTCAAGTACATGCATCTGGGGATATCATTCTATTTGGAAAGTGCTGCCTGTTGAGGTAAATTAATGTTTTGTTTAACGATTGTGTTGGTTTTAAACCAAATGCAATTAAACCTGCACTTTACAGGGAAAACTGACCTTTAAATGCAAAAGAAAACATCTTTTCGAAAAATGATTACTTGTTAAAATTCATTGCCTAACAGTTTCAGGTGAAACCATTTGCTTTAAAATAACCCAGTGATGAGAGGTGCAACTATTTTGAGACACCGCTAACCTTGACAATATTTCTGCAATCTTAGATACCGTTAGTTGGCAATGTATGCTAGGAGCAGATTACGGTCGCGTACTCACGACTGCCGCGACCACGTAGGTCAGACTTGGCGCAGCACTCGACAAGATAACCACGCACCGTTAAACTGAGGTCACAGGATTAGTTTTATTTATTGCTCCGTATACTCCATCTATTCCCCTCTTGTGAGGCGTGCAAGGAGAGGAAGAAAGGAGCATGACAGAGAGTGATAAGGGCAGGAATATATAATCGTGCCCATACCCACACAACCCTACTAAATCCAATAACAGTTCATTTAAATACTTTCTTTTATTTTGCATCACTGGCAAGCCACAGTTGTTTGTATTGCAACTGTGCCCGTGCCGACATCCTCGCTGCTCGATCTAGGCATTCCGAGGAGCAAGGACCGGAGTCCCTGAATGTGCACTGTAAGGTTGGGAAATGGGCTTCGCTACTCAGACGGGCATCGTGCGCACCTGCCCCTATGTGCAGCACCCACATCTCTAGCGCGTGTACTTATCACTGTCCCCCGGAGACTGTCACCGGAGCAGCTACGGCGTCCAGTTTCACAAGCTTTGTGGAGACTCGACTGGGCCCTTCTCACTGGCATTACAATCTGTCTCATAACCGGGGATCTGCTGCGTCACAGAGATACTGACCCATCCCACACTAAGTAGGGTGGAGCAGTAAAAACCCCATATACAGAGCCCCGCTTCATAGCTCTCAAGAGAGAGCTAGACGTCAGCCGTTAGAAAAGAGATCATTGGCGTCAAGAACATGAAACACAGAAAGGCATGAAATTGTGTGTCTTTATATTTTACGAAACTTCCTGTAAAGTATGAAGAGTGTAAATTATTCTAATCTATTTTATAAATGTGGTTTTCCCAAAACAGCAAGACTAAAGCAACTATGAATTGCTTTCTACAATTCCCCATACTTACGTAGATATCACTGCATAAAGACCATACAACACATTAGCATCAAGTTTGGAGAGACTGAAGTTACAGTCATGTGAAACACTCCCCAGTGCTCAGAAGTGAGAAAGTTCACCTACTGTTGCATCCTGCCATTGTCAGTACAAAAAAAACTATGTATTATTTCCTACCCCACAAGTTTATTCTAGATGCTTATATTTCAATATTCAGTCCATTCTCATCAGTCTTACTACTTTTTTTCCCCCCCTTTTTAAAAAAGCTCTACCATGTTCAAAGTTTGTAAGAAATATTACAAGAAAGTAGGCGCATCCTCGAGAAAGAACTCTCGACTATCACCTAGGTTTGACAACTTTGTACAGCAGTGGATCAGATGCTCTTTTGTTAAAACTTGAAATTCCTAATTCACAACTCAATCAATTACTACTTCCACGTCTTTGTACACTTATGATGGAATTACAATATGACAATGGTTTTCCCCAGCAGGTTTCAGCGTGTTTTTGGACATAAATCATCAAAAGTATTAACGCTCACCTATTACACAGCTTGGTGTTGACCAGCTGACTCTACAAAAAAAACTTCAGTATCTCCCATTTACATTACAAAATGTATGATTATAAAAATTTCTTTAATGACATCAAGTTAATTTCGCTGTAACTCTCATTTACCTAGGTCAGGACTGCAGCTTTTACGGATTGACGGACTTAAAGGCAATATCACAGATTTTCATACATGCCATTGCGCAGACATTCGTTTACAGAAGAAAGGTTGACGTCATACATCTGTATGTAATATGGACTCCAGCATTGGAATTTCCAATGTACAATAAACACCCAAGAGCAACAATTTGAATTACAGTACAATCAAGATAATGAACTTTAGGATGTGTTGAAAATGTTGATTAGTCTGGCGTATCCAACAAAAATCAACATGATTCGATTTTCCTATTGATTTTTGTGTTCCGCATTATTGCAAATTGTTACAGATTTAAAAATGTTTTGTTTTACATCTTTCAATAGGTGTAAAAAATGTGTGTCCACACGTAGCAAGAAACAAATAGTAATTGATCAGGTGAACGCATATTGCAAGTCCTGCTTAGATCAATCAAAGTACACGATGTGTATCCGCACGTGCGGCATCGTGCATGCAGAGTATAGGTTTGTGGTCGACTGGTTTCAATACACGTTGCATGCAACCTAAAAACAATACGCTTGCAAAAAATACACATCGCAGGAATACAGCTAATAATATTCTAATTATTTGAGTCAAAATGTTCTGCCATTGAGGTAATATCTAATTCTGATAATTTTAAAATATAGTTTTACTGTAAAAGATTTGTAACACCAGAAAAAGGTCTTATTTACTGTACGGAAAGTGCGTTAATTCTCCCGAGTTGTTTCGTTGTTTACAAGAAACAAAAAAACTCATTCTCCGCTACTTTTTGTTGCGTAAAATATTTACAAATACATTTACGAGCAAAGTTGCTGTGTGTTGTGTTCATAACCTGCCCATGTGTGAAGGTCATGACACCACGTGATTTTGAAGTCAACAAGTTTGCAATTCGTTAGATGCTAATAATGCTGCAAAAGTTAACGCAATGAACAAAAAAAAATGGTACCGCCAAAGACCTTACGTAAGTATTATGAGACGGTAAACATATCAGTAAGAATAGTGAAGTGTAAACATTATAACTTAAGCGACTTCACGAGCAGGCCTTATAATTACCTGTATTGTAATGTTGTGAATTAACTTATGATGAGGATTGGAGCACTTATCAAATTGACAATTTTAGTCTGAAACAAAGCACAGGCCTACTTCGCAAAGTAATTTTTAAAAAACGTTTAATCTAACCAAGAAGACATGACCACGGTTGCTAACAACATCCCCATTCACAAAAGAAAAAGACATTCTACTCACAAGTTAATGCTCAATGAAATCTTGCAAATACATATAATGTACTGTTCTTGCCTAGTTTGTAAATCATAGAAAATTGTCTTATTTTTGTACCTATGGTGAGTTTGTTTGCCAGTTTCATTGCAACAAACTTAACTACAGTAAGCATGCTCAGAATGCTCAATATTTTATGTGCATAATGACTTTATATTTGTAATGGACATATTTTAGTTTTAAGGAATTTTGGATCAGCAGCAGCCCTGACGTAGGTTCTGAAACTTACGAGCCCACAAATACAAAATGACAGGAAAAGTAGACTGACAACAAAGTGGAAGAAACTGTCAATGCCACTTAACTGAAGGTGAGTTAAATGAATACAGACCAAATAATAGTTGCTTGCAATGTTCTGAACAGTAAATAAGAAAGAAGCCGTAATGCTGCACAGCAAAACTGCGCTGGTGACGGAACTGTCGCTACATTCGCTGTCAACAGTGCATGGGCACACATTTTGAAAATTCCCCCTCCCCCCTTTTTGGATAATTTACTTAACCAGACAAACATCTGTTCTACAGTTGACATTAAACATGATAAATATTACAAAATATGGTAAAGTACAGAAAATAGAAAATTTAAATAGTATGAACATTACAAAAAACATGAAGAAAATTAGTACAGTTTAAACTTCAGTAGAACGCCTATTTTACACTTTTCTAGGGAAAAATGTAAAATAGTATATATTGGGGGGGGGGGGAGTGTAAATGAAGGGAAAGAATCCAAATTGAAGATTGTCTTGAGTAGATAATGTTAATGTAGATTGATGGTCAGTACAGATGCTAGTTCAGTATTCTGAGATGACAAAACATATACAGTGACTAAAAAGTATTAAGAAATGTTTATTATCAAAATCATTTGTGTAGTAATGTAAAGATATTTGACTAACTTTAAGGGTAGGTTTCCCACTACTGTCAGCAAACAGTGACAGTTAACCTTTGTTTACTTTGATTTCCCCCGTGAAAACAAGTCCAACTGGACTGTTTTGAAGGTGAGTGTAGGTGAAATGTCTGAGGATTAGTGAGATCTCCCGGTCAGCCAGAAACTTGAGATTCTGTCAAAACCTGAGAAGAGAAGGGATACGTCCCTGAATATAACTGACAAAGTCCACACAATGACATGGTTCAGAAGTCAAAATAACAGCATCCATCAAACTTCAACAACATAGGCCACACCTGAACTAATACAATCAGCTCTTACAGGTGGATGTGATAAAGTGGAATACCGTGAATTAAACAATACAGGAAAGTCCTGCCATGCCAAAACGCAGCTCAGATGAGAACCCTGGCACATAGCATCACATTTCCACTTGTGATCAGAGAACTGTAACACGGTCTTCATACTAAAGTAATTGTCGCAACTTAAAATACATGCATAAACAGACATGTTACAATAAAGATTTTACTGAAATAACATTTTTGGGTTGTGCGAATATTCAGTATACCAAAACGGAAAAATTATAACTTCTTGTGAGGAAAGTCCTCGAATTTGGTGAATAATCAGGTGTTTAATGAATGTTCATGTAATGAACCAGCAAAGGAAATGTTTGTGTTCAGTTTCACAAAAGTTCATAACATATGTTTCATTTTTACTTCATAAGAAAAAACTAGCATTCGCACAACCCTGAACATATACTTTTCAAGAAGTCAACAGGAAATGCTGCAATGTGCAAGAAATTACAAACTATCATAAGTTAAACAGTATAAAAACACCAAAGAAAATTAGAGCAAAATACAGGAGTGGTAAAAGCACAGTTCTAATGTACCATTATTTGGTAGATTGAACTGAAATTTTAGCTTTCACTACTTCTCCTACATTAACTCACTAGCATTTTCTGCTGATATGTTCATGACGACAAAAATGAGTTGGAACTTACCCTTGGAAAAAACTGTGTATGATGAAAAAAAACATAACTTGTTTGAGAACATGTATTAATGCTACTTGGGTGAAACACGCAACTGAAATTTATGGCTCTCATTTAGACTTAGCCAATCTAACGGGTACCTTATCCTGCCTGACTTTCAGAAAACATGTTTCCGTGTCCAGTACGGACATTTATACAAGATGTACGTCAGGTGGGCATTTGCGATTTCATGGATTCCAAGTACACATGGACAGTCTAACAGATAAAATTTTTTTTCTACTTACAAATATTCATTGCAAGTATCACATTAATTTAATGTACACTTCACTGAAGAAGTTTCGACCACACCACTGACACAAGACATGTTATCAAAACTTCTACAGTCATCACAAGGCCAGTTCTTCACACTATGAAAGCACTCACCGCCCGAGACATTGTGAATAAACAACATCGAAATACCATCACTAACTTTAACAATTCTATTTTATACTCTAACAGAAGCAAATTTTACATCCACACATACTGTATTAAATGAAGACAATTCTACATGTAAACACAAAGAGTGATGGTTACAACAGTGAAATTATATTGCTGTGAAACGACTTTCCAACAAAGCACACGAGAATAAAGGAAAGGTGTGCGCAAGCCAGCGACGAGGACCGAAGGCGCACGGAAAGTAAAGACGAGCAACTAGCGACAGGGAGGGGGAATGGAGCGCGCTCACATGATGGGCAGCATGTCCTCGGTGCCGTCCGTCTTGAACTGCAAGTAGAGGGAGCGGCGGCACAAACCCCAGAACTTGGTCGGCTTGAGGTGCGACTTGGTAGCAGTGAACCTCCAGCCCATGTGCCGGCGGCAGCCCCGGCACTCCGCGATCGTCCAGGCGTACCTGCCACCACGCATGCCATCATGAAACTATACACCGTAACTGACCATGAGTTATCAATATGCAACATGACTCGCATTAGCACCACCGGAAAAGATGTGTTTATATACGAGTAGGTCATCTTAAAATACTGTATCCGTTTGTACTCACGGTTCCTATTACGCCATTGTAGAATATGAAAAATGTCCTTGCAAGTATGATAATGACATCATTTTATCATAATTACATTGCTCTAGATCACAAGTCAAATGATCTTGTGAGAGCGTATCATGTTGAGATTGCTAAAAATCTTGTTCAAATTACCCACACCAGTGCTCAAGAATATCTGTAGAAATTTTTTACGTTGTTGATGTAGAAACCATTATTAATGTTCAACCTAAAGCCAAATGTCAGCTGTTATTTGCTGTATAGTTACATATATTCATGGGGGGTGGCGAGACGTCCGACATAAAGGCGAAAACGATCTTGGCTGACGTGTCCGTGGGTACCCCTTGCTTAGGGGCGTGTGGGTAGGCTCTGGTAGCAAGTGGTTCATGGTTCAAACTCCACCTGGGGTGACGTGATGACGCGTGTTGAGGCGAAGTCGTATATATATAGTGGAACTGCTTTATAATGATAGTTGACGATGGCGAAATAAATTATCGCTATGGCGAGTTATCGTTATAACAAAATTTACCATGCCTCATAATTTTTTTGTTATTGTATTTGCCCTTGCAGATCCTTTGTTTAACGAATACCGTAAACTACGCGTATGCAGCGACAAGTTAATACAAAAAAAATTGAGTCGTCTCTCTCTCTGTCTAACATATACAAAGCCTGGACACTGAACGTCCCTCCGTATTTCCCACTCCCCCCCTTTGTCGATCTACACCTGTCTCGCCCCTCTACCTGCTACTCCTCCACCCACTGTCTGTCGCCACTCTGACCGCTTCCTTTCTCCTCCCGTGCCTCGTAACTCCTCTCTTAGCTCCCCACACCACACTTCTCTCTCTCTCTCTCATGCTCACAAAGAAAACAGCAGATCAATAATACACTTCCTCCAGTCCCATGTGTAGACACGGTAAATTTTCGTAATGGGAAGGACTTGCACCATGAACAAATGTTACTTTCTCGTTCTGTTCCAACCCGCGGACAACACACGTATCTGTTCAAATGTAAACAAATGTAGCTTTGTGGTAGGTTAGAAAAATATTTGGACAACCAGAAATAATATTTTTAAGAAAATGAAATATGTCAACATTGAGAACAGACATTTACAACACATGAAAATTTTTTTTTATTTTAACTGGTTTTACTGTAGAAAAGTGTGAATTACCGACATATGTTTACAATTTGTTTAATTAGTTAGGCACAAAATTTACATTACCTTTATTTTTCCACTACTTTTATCGTGCAGAATTCACTGTCTTGTACACTTGTAATAACATCTGATAGATTGTACTTCACAACTGCGTACATGCCCTATTGACATTTCTGCTCAACTCAACAGTATGTAGGCTACTATAGCTGGTTGCCATTCCGAATATGTTTTATTTTTGTTACGACCACACCATATACTAGTTATGGTTCTGTTTATTTTATTGGTGGTGTGGGGAACTCTAGTTTAACGTCTTTCGTGAGATGTGATTGTTTAGTGGTTCTTCTTATGAGAGTGTGTTTTGATAATGCAGTTGAAAATTTTGTTTGTACAAAAATAAAATTCAATTTTACTTCATTGAAAGAACTAAATGTGATAAATGTGTCGCTGTTTGTACCAATGCGGGAAATACTCAGCACACAAATATTGTTGCATTTTTATATAATGAACTATACTAAAAGGGTGTTTATTTAGGTCACGCACATTAGAAACCTCGCACATGATTTTGAACTTTGTTGCAAAGTCAAGTGTTTTTATTTTATTAGCACACTCCATAAATTAAACAGAATTAAGGTTTGCAAAAACCGTAACACATAAAGCTACGCTCACAATTTAAATCCGCTCAGCATAAGATGTGAAGAACGTGCTAACCATCATAAACAATGTAACATTGTCTAGCAACTGTTAGATGTAATCATGCTTTTCTCATACGCCCGGCATGTGGAGAAGCAGCAAGAAGCAGAATCTTCCCACCCCCTACCACAATCAACAGTACGTACCATTCCCCTCCACCCCCTCCTAGGCAATACGAATGTACCCCCTCTTTCTTGTCCTCTACTAGTTCCACTTCCGATCGTACCCCTCCTCCTTATCCCTCACTACATCACACACACGCACCTCTTCCCACGCTCCATCTGACGCGAGTGATGCCACGCGGCACAGACTGGCTCGGGCGTGGCAAATGGGTGATGTCACTTGCAATGCGACATATTTAAACTTTTTAAAAATAAGAGTTTACAAATGTTTGTATTGCTTTAGTGAAAGACTTCATTAACAGACTTGCGTTATAAACTAAATTAAGTACCTTTAAAATGAAAGGGGAAATGACGGTGCATTTAAAAACTACCGCAATAGCGGACATGACGCTATAGGCCATTTTTTATTAAGAAATGGACTGGTTCCACTTTCACAAATTTTGGTTTGGTTATAGTTCTCAAAATTCATTTTCAGTTAAATTACTGTTAAGGAGGATTACGGATATGGAACTCTGTGACAATTTTTTACTTCATAAAGGCACACTCCACAAAGCTCTACTGAACAGAAGTCTACCAACGAAGCAGAGGAGGGTGGTGAGGCAGAGAAACCACTCCTACTTGTTCTGGCTGGCCTATTCCAAACACACAACATTATCTTAGCGTCTGTGTATTGTTTTCTATATGGTACTTGTATATATTATACTTATATATTCTCTGTGAATGCCCTCCTATTGAGGTTCTAACCATGAGTGGAGAGATGGAGAGTGCAGAGATTTGGGCGGCTCTTAACATGGAGGTCTTGAGAGATGAAGAGAGTGAAAAGAGGTGAGTAAGGAGCAGCACCGGAATGTAAGGGCGAGGGAAACGGAAGATCACCGAGAAAACCCGTCGACCAGCGGCATTGTCTGGCATGATTCCCACATGCAAAAATCTGGGGGTGACCCTACCAGGAATTGAAAATGGTTCGCCTTGGTGGGAGGCGTGTAGTCTGACCGCTACACTACCGCGGTCCTTCTAACCATTTCAAATAAATACAGTAGAATCTCGATACAAAGTACACAAGCAGACTTGGAATTTCATACTTAATACTAAGGAATACTTTATACTGAACATGTATGTAATATAACATATGATGGCGAATTAAAAGATGCACTAAGTGAAAAGTAATTTAGAGAAAAGCAATTTGTACTGAGTTTTACTGTAGATAAATAGTAAGCAAAATAAAAAATACAAATATCAGTAAAATAGAGTTGACTAAGGGTTGGGTTATAGCAGATAGATAAGAGACTGACCCAGGGAACCAGGTGTACTCCGTAGAGGGTAGCTCGTCGACAGTGCGTAGCCCCTTGGCGCGGTGCAGGGTGACCGTCTCGTGGATGTAGCCGCCCGGGTTGACGTACGTCCCCTGGGGGCCCTCCACCGACATGGAGAACACATCTCGCTGCTCTGCCACCTTCGACTGGCAGTCGCGGCAACACAGCACCCGGCACTGTGCCAACAACAAAAACAAGTGGAGAAGGAGCACCCACAGAATGTGGGCCTTAACATCTCGTTAATAGCGAGGTCATTAGAGATGGGGCAAGTTGCTCAGATCTGCATACAGTGATTTAAGGTAACCATGGTAAACTGAATTCAATATGGTCGAACCGGGGATCGAACCCGTGTTCTCCTGAATGTGAGTCCAGTGTGTCTCCACTGTGCCACCTCATTCAGTGCCAACAGAATTTAAGGGTTGGGGGGGAGGGGGGAGTCAATCCTCTTTCATTGTGGTGGGAGGTAAATACTCTTTTAAAAAAACTACATTATTGCAGCCCCAATGCACAGCTAAGAATAAGGTGCAAATGAAATAATGGAGAAAAATAAATAACATGGCATGATTACATAATGATTATAATAGAAAGGAGGAGGTTATCAAGATAGAAGATATGAAATTATATGAAATTACATGTTGTTACAAAGGTGACCTCAAGAAGTGTGAAATGTGAAAATAATGTAGAGTAAACACAAAATAGTGGAGGGACAGGAGATAACAGAGACAATTTACCCAGCCGACTCCTTGCAGACTGCAAACTACAACAAAGAGTAATTAAGGGAGATTTCGTGCAGTTCACAACTTTCACAAAGTCCTACTGGAATTAAATATGCAAGAAATTACTTACAACACTGATACAAAAATAATCATCTCTGGTGTAACTATTAAATATGGTACAAATTGTGTTATGTCACATCACAGATACATTGGATATTAATAACATTTCCATGCACTTTACAATGCATACTTGTATAAAATACAACTGACCAAATAAACATGATACTATCCAGTTTAAATCAATCAACAGAAATGTAAATGGGAAAGTAATCTTAAAGTTCAGATCATAAAATTATTTGAGGATTACTTTGGTGGAAAAGAGAAATGGATAAGCATTATTAATCATTTCTTAAAAATACGAAATAAAATAAATGACCTTGCATAGTACACTTGAACATTCCACAGGAGACGTCGGCTAAGAAAGCAACATAAAGATTGGCGCTAAATACAAAACTGCACGTACCTTCTCCAGAACACTGAGCTCCAGACGCAGCCTCTGAATAGCAGAGTCGAGCTTCAGCAAGCCCATCCGCTGCTCGTCCGACAGCGGCAAGTTCTGCGCGACCCAGAAAGACAAATCCACCGGGTCCGTGGGGATCGAGACGTTCCCCTTACCTGAGGACGACCAATCACAAGTCAACTCTCCACATAACAATCACCACAATCAGTCAACTTTCAAGAAACATTTGTTATGGAAGTTTCCATTAACTTGCTGGGAGCAATGTTCAGGTCATTTACCATATCAATTATCAACAGAATTGATGCCTGTATGGATGGCTTATGACTATGAAACTTAACTACTTCTGTACCTATTACTTTATTCTTATTATGTGTTTTGAGAGTCCCCAAACTGCATCGAGTCCTTAATATGGTAACATTATACATTAAGAAATTGGGGAGGAATTGGCCAGAACTGTATTAAGGAACTATACCAGCATTTGCCTAGTGTGATTTCATAAAACCCTACAAAACCAAAATCAGGATGGTTAGAATGGGAACGAACCTGGGTCCTCTGGAACGTGAGGTTAAGCGTTTGTACTGCTGCAGCAACTCGTACACTAAACTATATTTATTCAAGTCTATGCAACATATTGGTTTGGAACATTTTTTAAAAACCATAACGCAACTTAGAATCAAATAAAAAAATTAATTTCTTGGCTAGCAAAATATTTTTAAGTAAAACTAAAATATTAGCTGTAATCTGTTTTTTTGCTTACTGTAACAATATAGCAAATTTGAAATTTCTTTATCAAAGTCTATGATATTTATGGTTAAGGACAGGAAATCAAGTACTAGACTATGATTACTTGAATTCCTGTCCTTTTACACATTTTTGGTGGCCAAGCGGCCTACTTGCAACATTAACTAACATATTTATGGTTAAAAATACCTTCCACGTGCCACATTCAAGTCTCATTAATTATTACAATTACGTAGGTGTAATTTTATGCTTCCTGTTACATTAACCACAATAAGCTGGTTATTTGTGTTGCGATTTGGCGTTACTCGACTGCGTGTCGCCAACATCATCTTGGGTGTCTCGAGCGAATGGTGCCGTCAGACTTCATAACTGACTGTAGTGGAGGAAGGAGAGCGCTCACCCAGTTTCAAGTACTCCAGTTGCTGTCTCATCCTCTGCACCAGCCGAGAGCACTCGTACTGCGCGTGCACCCACAACGGCCAGCACGTCACTGCTGCGTCCTGCTTCATGTAGCGACACCTGCACACGCGACACTTCCAGTCACTCCTCGCCTCGACCCAGCTTTCAAACTGAGCCGCACAGTTTGACACCCAGAGTCTGAGAAACTACACAACACAACTTCACCTATTTACAACTAAATCCCGGCAGCCAATAGGTCTCAACATACGATAATCACGGCTCCAAAACACACTAATCAGCTATACAGCCAAATTTTCGTTTTTCCCGCCCTAGTTTGGCACCTGGTCGCTAGGTTTACTACCAACAGCGCACTTCCACCATTCTGCAGTGTCCTACAACTCGTCACATGATGAAGCCGGCTTAGTCAGGGAAACGTTGCAATCGTGCAACTGCGTGGAAAATGTGTCGTCCTACTTTGTGTGCGCGCGCCTGTCGACAAGTGTGAGTACTTAAATTCCTGTCCTTTTATATATTTAGGGAAAGATTATTCTGGAATATTTTATTATGGTGCACACACAATATAGCCTAGCCCTATTAGGAAAATTGAAAGTAAATATTTTACACAAACATACTTTTGCCACAATTGGTGGATGTCACACTGAATCCTTGTAAGAACTGTACTTCGTTTAATGGACTGAAGCCAAAAATGTGTTTCTAATTATCATCAACTTACCTAGAGCAAGTTAATTTTCTTCTGTGCATTTTGTTTAACTTTTCGCAAAAGAATGTTTAATTATTTTCAAGCTGACAGCAACACTATTTCTTTAGGATCCAGTTACTAAGGTAAATGTTGTTACAAAGTACTTCGGGAGGATCGAGCTGATACAAGAGGTGAGGAGCGAGTAGGATTCTTCCCATTTATTTCAAGGATACACAACAGAATAAAGAAAATTCTGCTAAAGCAAGTAGTAAAAGTTTGCTGTAATTAATATTATTGCGGCAGCATGATACAAATGTAATTTTAAAGAAGGTACATATCTCATGTTGAATCCCACCCACAAAATTTGATTTCGAGTGTGTGGAGGGGAGGGGAGGGAGGTTAAATAATGTACCAATGTCGACGACTTACGTCCAATCCCACTCCACCGCATGACGAGCATGGTTCAAAACTACACATCATATCTACAGTTCCATAATATCTACAAGTACAGCCACACTCAATGGAATTCTGAATTTCCTCAACATACCTTTTTACAATATTTACAGTAAAATATTTACAATTATGCATACAACAGCTAAAAATGAGACTTCTCAATGAGTCTGAGATTCACACCAATGGAAACTGATGTCTCAGGGCAGTGTACTAGTGCTCCGCTCTACAGTGACGGACAGTCTCGTATGGGATGTGTTGTAGACACTGCCACAGCAGGAGTGTGTATTCTCCAGGTATTCCTGTTTCCTTCTGTCAAACTCCATCGCCTTCTCATCACCTCATTCACTCTTCCAACTGGCTGTCACGACAGATCAGACCTACGAGTAGATCGGCTAGCTACGTACACACCAGCCTCTCCTCTCCCTCGCTGCTACCTGAAGGCAGGAACAACACACGCTTCTGTTGTGTACATTCAGTATCATCTGTACTTTCGTATGTGTGCAAGTGAAAAACATCTGTACAGCATCCGTCATTTGTGTGAGAATGAACTCATAACTACCCACAGCCTAATTAATACACAGTTTATGTGGAGACAGAAGGGTATACACATCAGAGGGTGCTATCTTCAAGATGGCAGGGCGGTAAGTGAGGCTCGCACTCGTCCTCCACAATGTTTCATGTCTATACTCAGCAGTTTCACTTTCAGTAATGCTGAATATGTTATGCCTCTGAATCAGCCATGAGACAGCTTTCAAAATAAAATAGTCTGGAACATGATGTTAAATATTGATATTGCACTCTCTGTTACTTTTAGTTTCCTCCACTTTCAAATAATTACAACCTTATTGTAAAAATAGCTATGGTTAATACCCTAACTCTTTGTGTAATACACTTGAGACACACAACTCTATGGGGTTAGTAGCACCGACTGACTCACCCTGCCTGCCCTGGAATGGTGCGGAACCTGTCCAGAGATGCCAACCTCACTTCTGCAAGCGAGTGAGGCAGGATCCGCTCTGGAAGTATACGCACCCGAGCCGACACGTTCCTAAACACAGATAGCTAACATTAGCCATCACGTTGCATACATGTTCTGGATTGCAATGTTCCATACAAGGCCGAGCTATCTTGCATGGCGAAGAGTTACAGTGCCCCCGACAGCCTAAGAGTCAGAGGAGACTTCAGGTCTGTGGTATTGGTGATCTCTATAATCATTATGTAACGTGTAAAATAATGTTGGATTGTAACACCACGGTTGGCTAGAGATGTGAAATCTGTGAAGAAAATGTACAAGTTACTACGTCTTAAGGCTATCTGTTTGGTCGCAGCATCCGCGTGAATCTAGCGTACGATCATGCATGAGTCGCCACTCCCACCTCACAAAGGAGCTGTTGAACACTCGTGTTCAGGCACTTGTGAGTGGTGCATGTGGGGAGGCGGCACGCCAGCAAGTGGACAGCCGACACTGAGCAACTGATGTAAATGCCGCTCGCTCGTCTAACACGGTGTTGTGGACTCCTGTCGTAAACAGCTAGTACTGTAAGTGTACTGTCATTACATGATGTATCACATGTGGAACTTTATAATGCATAATTAACTGCCTTTCTCACCGCACTGCAGTGTAGCTGGTATGGCGCCTCACACAATCACATGTAGATACATACGGCCGCTGCTACCAAATGGTTGGCCATAATATAAAATTATCAATATATATTTTTTTTTCTTTACAGTTTTTACTTTTCTACAAAACCCTGGTGTTATAAGCAACAATTTTTTTTGACACAGTGTACGAGTATACTTCAGTTTTCTACATAATGTAGGTATTTACTTGAAAACAGGACAACCTCAAAAATACAACCACACCCACTTTCTTTGGTCTTATGTAATCGCATACAACATAAATTTCCCCCTTTTTGCATTTCTTCCTTGTTCCTTGAGGAGTAAAAGTTTCGTTGTCACTTGCAAGACAAACGAACTGGGTTTCAGCTCATCCCTGGTAAACACAAGTACTTCTACGAAACATCACTCTCGAAGATGTCTTTCAGTAATTATGATGTGAGTGGTGACCTGGTGAACATTTCAACAATTCATAGACATCTTCAACTTACATGTGTCTATCAATTATCTGAGCATTTTTCATTAATTACAAGAAAATGTATCTGAAAGTTTATACAAAAGTTGGAAATAACATGAACTCATAAAAGTGCATAACAAACTAAAATTTAAATTTTCCATGATACAACCAATAATGTAGACATGCCAAAAATTTATTTTGCCTTTATAACCATCAAACACTTCCATTTGTTTTTTTTCACAGCATATGGCAACCTGATCTATCACACTTTACTAGTGACAATTAAAAATACAAAGAACAGAGGTAAATAAATTATACTGAACAAGGTACTCACGGTTACAAACTTTATGGCATATTAAAGTGGAGTTAAGAGGTTTTGGTTACACTTAGCAAGGTATGGGGAACTGGTGACGGTGAAATGAAGTGAATATGAAGCTGCGGTGGAATGCAAGGGCAGGGGAAACTCACTCACCAACAGCAACGTGTGCCAGATTTACCACATTCGAAAATCCAGGTGACCCTACCAGGAATTGGACCTAGTTTGCCTCGGTGGAACGTGAGTAGTCTAGCCACTACACAACTGCAACCTCCTACATCATATTTAAACATCCAAACATTCCTCTAAACCTTGTTGAAAGTTTCGAGAGCACCTGTGTCGCACACCAGATCAAACAAAGCCAGCGTACCCATCAAACTGCCGCCGAGTCTCCAAGATCTTGAACCTCTGGCGACCCTTGGCCTTGACGCGGAAGCCAGCTTCTGCGTCCTCGTCCTGGAACTCGTATATCTCGGCAGTGGTGCCAACCTCCGCCAGCTTGGCCGCATTCTGGATGGAGTACCTGCTGAGAACATAGCCCGACACACATCACGCAGCGGCCAGCACGCCAACTCAGATGTGTGAGGTCGTCTCCGAGAACTGCTCTCGGCATCACACTGCAAGCTAGAGGCTCGACATCGCCCACTATATCAAATTTCCTGCTGATTTTAAGGTTTCGTAAAGTAAAATAAAAGAATGTTACAATATAAGTTTAGCTATTTGCCTTTAATTTGCAGTACAGATATTAAATCTGAATTATCAATGGAATATTTTTCACAAACAGCATAATATGAAAACTGGATGTAAAATATTAATACATTCCTACCCGCTTACAACTATCAAAAATAAGTAATACAATTAAGTTCAAAAAATTTCAAACAACTTGTAAAATGTAAATTTTAAATAATTACAATGAAATTGACACAAAAATTAAAAATGTCTCCATCAAGGGTTAACCTATCGCTATTGCTATCATGTATGTTAGCAACATGAAAAAACAATTAGGAGTGTGTACATATGTACACACGCGTGAGGGGGTTGATGAGCTCAGTTCGGTACAACTACAGATTACCTATAGTTTAATGACGTGCAGCTAGCATACACTCTCAAATACATTAATGGTGACCAACGGGTCAAATTAAACACACAAACTTTGAAATATGAATAAATAAATGGTTGCTTATAAATTTGCCAGATAACACACTATGACACCATAGATAAGAAAATATGTGTCTGGAACATGATGTGATCACATAGCTAAACGAGAATAATATAATTTGTCACAAAGTAATGCATACATAAAAAATGGTTTCAATTTAAAAAGAGACAATTTAACACACACAGAAAATTTATAATCTATAGTCACACTCAGCTCACACTGATATAGAAGCTGTAATTGGAAAACATGTTTATTAAGGAGATTTTATAAATTTACAAAGGTTCCTTTTGCTTAATTTAAAAGTAGCAACTCTTACATTTCATGTATACAGGATGTCTCACCTAAAACTTGCACCGCAAATATTTTGGAAATGAAATGTGCTTTTGACGTGCTGTTTTTCCAGAATAGAAGTCCAGACAATTGCTCATATTTGCAGCCAAAACACACATTTTAATACTTATAGAAAGTGTATTTCTTGAAAACAGTTACATTTTTTCAAATAGAACAATGTCTATTCACAAAAAGAATATAGAACTAGAGGAAATTAGAATGTCAATGGTATTTTTGGCAGGATCCTAATGCAAGTAGTTTACATGCTCTCGTAATATTACAATACAGTTGTCCGCTCCAGTTAACTGCTTAGTTGCGACGCTACAACGTTTGTATGTTTATGTAGATACTGTTTCCTTCACACTGATTGCATTGGGACGGACCTCCTTGTCAGTACCTAGATGTAGGACGTGCTGGAAGATGGTACCTAGACATAGGATGCGCTAGAAGATGGTACCTAGACATAGGATGCGCTAGAAGATGGTACCTAGACATAGGATGCGCTAGAAGATGGTACCTAGACGTAGGATGCGCTAGAAGATGGTATCTAGACATTGGATGCGCTAGAAGATGGTATCTAGACATTGGATGCACTAGAAGATGATACCTAGATGTAGGACGTGCTAGAAGATGTTACCTAGATGTAGGATGTGCTAGAAGATGGTATTTACTAATGCTGAAAAAACGGACATGCCCGTGGTGTATGGCGAATGTAGGAATAATGCTGCTGTTCATTCTTGTAAGTACGGTGAACGATATCCCAATATACATCAACCATATCAACAATTATTAGCGAATCTCCACTACCAATCACGGGAAAATAGAAGTGACCCACCTTGAAAACGTAACAGAAATAAATGAGTGATTGAGAGGAGGGTGAAATTAATGTTCTAACTGCTGTTTCTGTAAATCGACAAGTTAGCTGCCGTGCAATCGCAAGAGGGAGTAGTAGCATGAGTCAGTCAAGCGTACTACGGATTCTGCACCATCATATTATGATAGCACGTTAACTATTTGCACTAGAATACCGCAAAAAAAATCACTGACATTATAATTTCCTGTAGTTGTATTTTCTTGTTGTGATTAGGCATTGTTCCATTTGAAAAAATGTAACTGTTTTCAAGAAATACACATTTCAATAAGTATTAAAATGTGTGTCTTAGGCTGCAATTACGAGCCCTTGTCAGAACTCCATTTCTGTGAAACCAGCACATCAAAAGCACCTTGCATTCCAGAAATATTTGCGGTGCAAGTTTTAGGTGAGTCACCTAGAATAAGTATCCAAGCTTAGTTATAATGTTTTTGAGTGGTTTATATATGATCTGATTTACTGCTTGAAAAACTGCAAATGGATAATACCCAAATAGCATCCTCAAATAATTCCAAAATACGTAACATAGCAGGTATAACGTGGGTATTGCTAAAATTGTAACACACGTACTTTGAAGAATAATGAAAAATTCTACCAGAAATTCATTTTTTTTTTCAGCTTTTTGCATGAGGGTTCAGCATCCTTGCAATATCTAAAGAATGAATGACCACTGGCTGAAATAATGTATGGAAAAGAAGATGGTGGTTTCATAAATGTATGCTTTGTCATCCCTATACAAAACACGTTATACAAGAAGAAGCAGGTGTGGGGGAAGGGGTGAGGGGTGTGGTTACCGCTCGACACACTCAAGTGAAACTCATGTGAAACAAGCCGTTTCTTCCTCCCCCATACCTCACTTCCTCTAATCAACACAGCAGCTTCAAGGCCATTCAGAAAGTCCGGATGACACACGTAAAAGCAGATTACATGCAAACTGAAGACATTTCTAAATGCCTGTTGTCAGTAGTAAGAGCCAACACTAATAGCGATACCACGCATGACAACAGACATACATGCTGAATCAAGGAAATGTTGTGAAGAAAGAGGCAATATGTTAAAATACTTCTTGGCTTGTCGGTGGCAGGAATAAGATACATTGTGAAACAGACTATCCTGTTCAACTCTCCACCTCTCCCACTACGCCCTCGGCCCGGCAACTCGACACATGTCGCACGGAAGGCGACCACAGATAAGTTTGTGAAGCAGTACCTGACGCAGACGACGCCGAAGGTGCGGTCGGTGGCGACGGAGCGGCGCAGCATGCTGACGGCCGGCGGGTAGAAGACGGAGAGCGGCAGCGTCTGCCCCGGCACCAGCACGACCCCAGGCTGTGGCAGCAGAGGCAGCGTCTGGACCGAGTCGTCGTCCAGCATCGTGCGTCCCTGCAGCTCCTCCAGGTTCTCCCCCAGGTACTGCCAACACGTGTCACCTCTTCACACTCCGCTCTTGGCGGTCCAACAATTTCAGTGACAGCTTAGACTTCAAGAACATATTATTTTGTGTTCCTTTCATGTTTGTACCAAAGTATTGTCTTGAGAGCAGATGAGGGTGAAGCGAGGTGAGTATGGAGCGGCGCCGGAATGAAAGGGCGGGGAAACGGGACATCCCCAACGAAACCCGACGACCAACGGCATCATTCAACACAATTCCCACATGCAAAAATCCAGGAGTTACCATGCTGGGAATTGAACCCCATTTGCCGAGATGGAAGGCGAGCAGTCTAACCACTACACCACTGCGACCCCTCAAGCCACACAAAAGAAGAAGTCTCTCACGATGGCAGCATTATATGAATAAATAGTTGTAGATTGAGCATGTGAAGGAGGAATTTGCAAAATTCACATTGCTCTAAATCTTGCTATGTAGAAGTGCAATGCAAAATTTGCACCTGCATTGCTCTACGGTGGGATTAAAAAACTTACCAAACTTCACCCGAGAAAATGGATGCAAAGAGGAACTCAGTTTTCCTTGTTTTTCTCTGCATCAAAGCAAATGTCATGTTTTGATGTTTAATTGGGCTCGAGCTGGCATGACATGAGCTTGATATCCTTATTACTGTGTACAATTTAACTCACAAGCCGAGCCCAGGAATATTCATACAGTTTAGGTAGCCAGGCCAGTGGTTATCAGGATTACTGACACCCCAGCATCTTACAGCAGAGCTTCTCATGCATCACTATATGATACACAGGCTGTAATTCCTGACACACACCCCGTGTGTTCCACCCCCCTCAGTACGCATAACACATGCCATGTGACTATGCAAGTACTTCAGTTACGCAAAATAAAATAATTATTTATTGATTCATTTAAAGGAAAATAATGTATCAAAAGTGGATTATCATGTGTAGTTTTAGTGTCCATATATACATATCCGGTTTGTCAACCAGAGGCAAGCGGAAAAAAAAAATGCATAGTTTGTGTAGATGGTTGGGTAAATGTGATGGTGTCTGCATCACTCTTTGATGGGTTACTAACCACAGAGGCACAGAAACACGTTAAATTGTGGTTGACCATGGCCACACCACACAATGCCCTGGTTGGGCAGTTGCGGTGGCTCAAAGTGGGGAACCTATCAAAGCAAGAGTGGAGTGGTGGAAGTGACCGCTGCTATCCCAGAGAATCAAACAAGTTGTAACTGAGTTAAGATGTCAAGATGCATCGTTGCTTACACCTGCAGAACCTGCACACTTTCCTTGTTTTACATATGTTCAGGCTTAACTGGAACTCTATATATTGTTGCCAGCATCAACTGGTAATAAATGAGAATGTTTGAACATTAAATACCCAGGGCGCCAGGCCGTGAATACGCGCAGGGCCGAGCGGTAGGCAGAGACTCTACAGGGCGTGACATCGCCACGACGCTACTTATCTGACGCTGGAACACACTTACCCTTGCTCTTCTGTTCTAACGCTGGAACACACAACACGTCTCACACTGTAATACTACTGGGAAGGTGCTAGACTACACAGATAGAGTCGACCACGTGCTCGTTAGAATCGGGTGCCATCTGGCATGTAATTGGCAAAAAAGTTATACATTCGTACACTCACGTACAGACAGCACTGACACAATTCCCAAGGTTCAGTCCAGAGTATTAAAAATGGATTGTGCTCTTGATGTAGGAAATAACGTTGGTGCAAATAATATGTCTCGGAAACCATTGCTGACGAAGTCAAGTCATACAACCTCACAACAAAAGGCAGTATTTATTACCAGTTCAGAACCTAAAACAAGATCAGGTGCAGTGTGTCAGCAAACCAACCATTCTGTGTACAAGTGTTATTGTGGGAATACCCTGAGTCCTGTACAGATACCGAGCAGGGACTGGTATCTATGTTTGTTGGTATGGAGAGCTTGTTGGATGTCATCCTCAAACAATTCTAGAGACTGAAGAGCCTCAGGTCAATGCCAAGACAAGTATTGTGAAAAACACTTCAAGGATACTCACCTGCTAGTAGATACTGGGAGATACAAGGTTTCTCTTCCCTTTAAATCCCAGGCCCAAACTCTTGGGGATTCGTACGAAATTGCCAAAGGTAGATTCTATTCATTAGAAAGGAAACTTAATTCACAGCCTAGATGAAGACTATGTATACAGAGTTCATGACTGACTATGTTCGGATAAGTCACATGGAGCAGTATACCCCCTCTTGCAAACATGATAGTGGCCGACAAACCACAGTGTGTTTTATCCCTCATCATGGGGTGCTCAAAATATCCATCTCTACGACCAAACTGAGGGTTGTTTTTGATGGCAGCGTACAAACCTCCAATGGTATTTCACTCAATGACATTTTACTCCCAGGTCCTAAACTTCAGAATGACATAAATGATGTAATTCTAAGATTTAGTCTCTACACTGTAGTTTTTTCAAGCGACATTAAGCAAATGTACCACCACCAAGTTTTGTTCGATGAGGCTGACCGACCATGACAGCTCATTCTGTGGCGTGAGGACCCATCACCACCCCTTAAAGTTTATCAGCTTGAGGACCCATCANCGTGAGGACCCATTACCACCCCTTAAAGTTTATCAGCTGAACACAGTAACCTATGGCCTCACACCATCGCCATTCTTGGCAATTCGTACATTGCATCAGTTGGCGTCTGGTGAAGGTGATGAATATCCACTAGCTGCCAATGCTCTTGAGAACCACATCTTCGTAAATTATATCATCACAGGAGCAATGTTGTTAGATGAAGCTGGTTATGCCGGGGTGGGTTTGAACTTCGGAAAATGGTCGAGTAATGAGCCTCAGTTCCTCAGTGATGTGCCTGCGACCCATTGTGAAGGTCCTAGGGTGCTATACTTCTCATCAGGTCCTGTTCTGAACATCCTTTGTCTGTACTGGAATCCAGTGAAGGACTCTTTCTCGTATCACCTACAGGTCCACTCTGGTAGTCCCACCAAACGCTTTGTCCTTTCGTAGATTGCACGCATATATGAACCTATGTGTTGGCTTGCTTCATTAACTGTGTGGGTCAAAATTCTAATGCAATGGTTGTGGACTCAAGGACTGAATTGGGATGACTCCTTACCCCAGTTAACTCAGGCAATGTGGAATCAATTCATGGATGGCCTGACTGAAATGGAAACCCTTAGCTTGCAACGCTTCATATGCCCTGATGTGGTCCATGGGGAATTACATTGTTTTAAGTGTGTCTCCCTCATTTAGAATTGTCTGGGGCTCATTTACTGGTAAAATTAATCTTTTATTGCCACAACTTCATCAGCCAGTACTTGCATATCTCTGCAACACAGGCATGGACTGATTCCAGTGTTGCTCTAGCATGGATACAGTCACCGCCATACTTGTTGAAAACCTTTGTGGCTAATCGCGTGTCTCAAAAATCAAGAATGCATTCCTCCTTAGCAGTGGAAACATGTCAAGTCTCAAAATAATTTGTCGGATTGTGCATCTCGTAGCTTACTCCCTCCTGACCTTCTCTTTCATGACCTCTGGTGTCATGGTCCCGGTTGGCTAGTCCACCCACCTGAACAGTGGCCAGTGTCCCCTGTGTCGGGGCACAATGACAATGCCCCAGAGCTCAAATCTTCTCCAGTCGCCTTGCTGAACACTCATGAAATTCCTGTACTCCAACGAATTTCATCATGGCGCAAGTTGGTTTGCATTATGGCTTGTGTTAGGTGTTTCATCAGACGTGCCAAAACACAACCTTGCAACAGTGGTTCCTTAAAAAGTTTGGAATTGGAGGAAGCTGCCCTTCTCGTAAGCAAATGCATCCAACATCCTCGACTACACGACTACTTGAAACACCTCAATGGAGGAAAGCCTTGTTCAACACGAATACAGCACTTGGCACCCTTTCTGGATTCGCATGGTGTGCTCAAGGCGGGCAGTTGCTTGTCCAATGCCAACATGGAGTTTGCAACTAAGCACCCAATCATACTGCAGAAAGACCATGCAGTGGTTGAAGCATTGGTAGATCATTACCACCTGAGATATCTGCATGCAGAACCACAATTACTGCAGTCTCTCGCATCACAGAAACTCTGGATTATGTCAGCCCAATCCCTAATTCAATCTAGAGTCTTCAAGAGCATGCCGTGCATCCGGTGTCGGCCTGTGAACACCACTCCACTTATGGGTGATTTGCAGGCAGAGAGAGTCACGTCCTCTGGAACCTTTGAGCAGACGGGAGTGGATTACGCTGGACCAACTACTAAGAAGGCTTGCCTGTCCATCTTCATTTGTTTTGCAACTAAGGCGGTGCACATTGAGGTTGTGACTGATCTAACTGCTGATAGTTTTGTTGCAGCCTTAACACGGTTTGTGTCAAGACGAGGATTGTGCACGAGTCTCTATTTGGATTGTGGGACCAATTTTGTGGGTGCGGCAAAGCAGCTTCAACAATCCTTTATCACAGTTCTCATGTCTTCCATGGTTGAAAGCTTCTCTCTAACTCACTCCACTAATTTTCATTTTTTTCCCCCAGCAAGTGACTATCAAGGTGGGTTATGGGAAGCAGCTGTGAAGTCCGNAAAGCTTCTCTCTGACTCACTCCACTAATTTTCATTTTTTTCCCCCAGCAAGTGACTATCAAGGTGGGTTATGGGACGCAGCTGTGAAGTCAGCCAAATACCACCTCAGGCAAGTATTTGGCAATCAGAAACTCACTTTGCAGGAGTTAATGACATTGTGTACTAAGGNGCCAAATACCACCTCAGGCAAGTATTTGGCAATCAGAAACTCACTTTGCAGGAGTTAATGACATTGTGTACTAAGGTTGAAGCTGTCCTCAATTCCAGACCATTAACACCATCATCATCTGACCTATGAGAAAGGGAGGGCGAGAGAAAGGGAGGTGGACAGAAAGGGAGATGGAGAGAAAGGGAGGTGGAAAGAAAGAGAAGGGGAAGAAAGGGTAGGGGAAGGAAAGGGTGGGGGAAAAGGAGAGGAAGAAAGGGAGCGAGAAATCAAGGGGGTGCGAAGGGAGGAAGGGGAGAGGGAGAGACAGGAAACAAGAGGAAAAGTGAGAGAGAGAGAGAGAGAGAGGTTTGAAGAAAATGGAGAGAGAGAGAGAGAGCATGAGAGGGAAAAAAGAAGAAGGGGAGGGAGTGAGATACAGGAATAAGAAAAGAGAGGGGATGATATGCATAAACATTCTCTCTCCCTGATGTGAACCTGGTTTAGTTACAATACCTGGAAGGGCAATTGACCTGAAAACTGGGATAAACACAGTACCTCAATACAACTCACAATTGATTGAGAANGAGAGAGAGAGAGAGAGAGAGAGAGAGAGAGAGAGAGAGAGAGAGAGAGAGAGAGAGAGAGAGAGAGAGAGCATGAGAGGGAAAAAAGAAGAAGGGGAGGGAGTGAGATACAGGTATAAGAAAAGAGAGGGGATGATATGCATAAACATTCTCTCTCCCTGATGTGAACCTGGTTTAGTTCCAATACCTGGAAGGGCAATTGACCTGAAAACTGGGATAAACACAGTACCTCAATACAACTCACAATTGATTGAGAATTTGCACTATACAGCACATGTGATGATGTCAAAAATATCAGAATAGTATAAACAATTCTGCAGTTAAAATTTTTAACAAGTTATCCACCAGAAATAATAATGATGAAGAGGAGTATTTTTAGAAACTTGAAAAAAGTTTGGTAAAATTCTTAACTGGGAAGTCATTTTATTCTGGTAATAAACATTTTATATCTTAATGTGTACATTAAAAATATTTTGTTATGTTAACAAGGAGTATCTCACAAATTTGATATTGTACTGAGATTAATTCCACATGCTGAAAATTTGATGGCTCAAGATCACAATCTATAGAAACTAAAATAAACAAACTTAATAAAGAAACTAAAATAAACAAACTTAATAAAGAAACTATAAACTTAATAAATACACAAACGTACAACACAACATTATTGATGTTTGGATGTGGGGAAATTTACTGTATTTCAGTAGCGTATGGATGGTACAGTCAACTAACTTTCCTAGGAGAAATAGTCATTCACAGCTTAACACTGTAATATTTGGTGACGACACGTTAGTGCAGTGAAATCCACATGAGAAAATAATGCGCAGAAGACTAAAACACATCAGGCAAGTCGGGAGAGTCCATTGCCGCTGCATGAAGGGGTGGAGTAGTTCAGTTCAGGAGTGATGGCGGCAGAGAGCGGTGAGGCGGTAGCTGCTCCGCACGTGCATATTACCAGTCAACTCACGCAGTAGTAGAGGACAATGTTATCAGTGTAGTGTGTATAGCGCCAGCAGTGTCACGTGGTTTCCCTCCCTCCAGCGGCAAGCAATCGGAAGAGCCCTCTCTACACTGCCTCCCCCACCATCCTTCTCCCTCANTGGTTTCCCTCCCTCCAGCGGCAAGCAATCGGAAGAGCCCTCTCTACACTGCCTCCCCCACCATCCTTCTCCCTCAACGCTGCACCAATATTATTCCCTCATTTGAACTTTACTATACTGAGTGTTACGTTTTTATTTGATTTGGTTTATTCGTCCCATACAATATTTTCAAAGCTATAGGATGCCCTATATCAAATAATAAAATTCATAATATACATGTTTTAATAAAAAAGTACATATCTTTTAAAGTATGCAATAGTTACAATTTTGTAAAACATATACAAAATTCAAATTTATAATACTTACTCTGTACATAAAATATTTTTCTGGTTACAAAAACTATGTTTCTATAAAAATCATCTAAGCAATTTTATAAAATTATTCCTACCATCAGTTTGTGTAATATGTACATTTTTTTCAAAAATGTTTGCATTTTGGATAGCATCTGTGTGACTTATTTCTATTCCCTGAGTAAAATTTATGTATTTTTTAATTGTTGTAACATCACTAAATTTAAACTCACCGCCTGATGAAGCTGGCCTAGCCAGCGAAACGTCGCGATCACGCAACCAGGTGGGAAATGTGTCGTCCTTATTTATGTGTGTGGGCCTGTCGACAAGTACTAGGCTGTGAGTACTTGAATTCCTGTCCTTCTATACATTTAAAATTAAATAAGTAAATTTTAAAAACTAAAACCGGTACAGGGGATGTACTGTATGTTCAAAAATTGGTCTATCTACATGATGAGTAACTACACTCATGGAAAATGAACACCACTAAAGCGGCGACGTAGAAACATCATATGCGCATGGGCCTATGGTGATAGAGGGCAGTATGTGCAGTGATTAACAGCGCTGTGCTGTGGACAGAGTAGGAACCACGTACTAGGCATAACATCGCTGAGCCCAATACAACTGTAGTTGACTCGAAGAAATGTGGGCCTGAGGGAGGCTGGATGGTTATTTTGAATAATTGCCTAATGTGTAGGACGTTAAGAATGCTGTATATCAGTGGTGGTGGTGGTCCAACGATGGTGCACATGCTCGCCAACCTGGTTCCGGACGGCAGCGGCCTGCCGATTCCCACATGGACCGCCGCATCAGAAGAGCTGCCATTACTGATGACACAGCAACCACCGCACAGATTAGGGCCGCTGTTACACCCAGGGTGTCAGCTAGGACCATCACCAACCGTTTGCAAGTCGTTGGGCTACGATCAACTGTGCCGCTCACCAGGCTTCTTCTCACACATCATCACCGTGCAGCCCGCCTCGGTTGATATCGCGAATGACGCAACTGGAGGGATGAATGGCGCGGAGTTGTGTTTAGTGATGAGAGTTGATTCTGCCTTGGCGGCAGTGATGGTCGTTTGTGAGTGCGACGTCGACCAGCAGAGCGGCAACAACCAGAGTGTATACGGCAGCGACTTACAGGACCAACTCCTGGCATCATGGTCTGGGGGGCAATAGTCTGCAATGACCGTACGCCTCTGGTGTTTGTTGAGGGAACACTGAGCAGTGAACGCTACATCCAGCCCATTTTGTTGCCGTTCCTACAACACCAAGGAGAAGTCCTCTTCCAGCAGGATAATACCCGTGTACACACGTCTCGTGTTACCCAACGATATCTAGAAGGTGTTCGTCAACTCCGCTGGCCAGCATGATCACCCAACCTATCTTCCACTGAACATGTGTGGGACATGATGGGACGGCATTTGGTGGGGTCTGCAATACCGGAAACAAACCTCCCCCAATTGCAACAACTTGCACCCTTCATTCTACAATCACAAACATTCACACGGTCGGGTTCAGACGTCGCAAACCACGCGCACATAATATTGCACTCACCGCGAACTGCACTGTATCCCATACAATGGCGTACTAAGCTATCGACTTCACGTCCGCAGCCGATAGGTGGCGTCAGCACACTTATATGGCAATTCAACATGGCGTCCGACGTAAACAAAGCGGCCAAACTGCTCGTACTTGTATCTATTTTATTTAGTACATTCTACTTATTCTACCATTACGCCCTCCCCAATATTAAAAAGGCAAGCAGTGCAGAACCCATTTATGTTACTTTTGTGGGTCTACGATGTTTCCTTCAGAAAAACCCCTATTCTGAATAATTACCTTGTAGGTACATATGCTTAGATGCTGTGATTAGAAATAGGGTGAAGTTTATTGATGTACAAGAAAGCTGATTATTTAAGCTACAAATTGGTTTTTGTTTCAAGTCTCCAGCTCATACATTCTGAGATAGTAAGCTTTTNGTCTCCAGCTCATACATTCTGAGATAGTAAGCTTTTTGTAAATGTTGACATTGTGAAAATATCGCTTCTGCCATGTTCAAAAAATCGCTACCATTTGAAAAGAAATGCAGAAAAAAAATTAATTTTTTGTGTTATTAATTTATATACAGAAAAACCTGACAAAAATTTCAGAATTTTTAAAACATGTCAAGCAACCACCTCTGAATGATTCCATGTGGAATGACCCATAAATTAAATTTCCTGGAGCCATTTGCTAACATGTTGTACATTTTAGCATTTCTTGTGATGATATTGTCCCCATTTTTACGACTTCTACCTGACAATTTCCCTGATTTTCATTGTAAATACTGCAAAAAAAACAATGTGCATATGTGATTATGTTCCAGCATATTTAGTACTGTTGATCCACACATATATTTCAGAATATTTGTCCATGTCTAGGAAAAACCTTTATTCTTCATAACTAATTATGCACAGATTATTATACTGATATATGCAAACAAAATAGTATATTTATTGGTCACGTGTTTATGAAGATCATAAAAAAATAAGTTGTTCCAAGATACTACCTTGTGGTACTTAAGTGTCAAATTATTTGAAATTCTGAAGATATCCGTTCATTACAATCAGCAACTTGTAAAATACAATGAAAGTACCAAGGATCTCGATACTGAAAGTGACAAACTGACGTAAAAACAGATGCTGTATTTCAAATGATAATACAATACTTGTAGGTGTAGCGAGAAATGAGAATGTGGCAGGAGTGATGGCAGTACGTACGGAGTGTTTGACTGGCAAAGCCATGTCGTACGTGTGTTCCACGGCATGTCTGTCAGCTTCAGCCCCGCTGCCTGCACCATCTGTTCCCCCGTCTTCCTCGCTGCTCTCGTAGTACGGCACCGTGTCTCCATCTAGCTCAGTAAACACACATCCGCAACATTACCAGTCATCAACAGCACGCCGAGAACACAATACAAGCATCACATCACCTCCTAAAACACAACTACCTCGCTACAGTAATGCATAAGGAACTTCCTATCCAAGATCGTACTTTGATATCCACGTAAATTTCTCATTATTTGTCCTCTTAAGTTACTCCAAAGTGTCCACATCTTGACAAAACATTAAATATAATTAGTTATTCGCACAATTAATTAATCAATACCTGAATAGTCTGACCCTAGAAACTCAATCTCGTCCATTGTTATTGTTTTTGTTATTTTTTTTTTTTTAATTCCTTCTCTGTACGCACTGCAGTTGAAGACACTCCTCCTCAAAGAGTGAAGGTACGAGGAACAACCACCAATGCCTTTTTCCAATTACTGCACTAACTGCACTGAGATCACACTAACTGCGTAATGCGTGTTCCGAATCCTCTGTATACGCAATAAGTGCAGTCGCTTTCAAAGTTCCAAACATCGAGTGCTCTGACAAAGTGGCCACAGAGTAAAATTATTGCCACAATTTTTCAAGGTCAGTGAAAAGTTTGAGTAAAAAATGATTGACAACCTGCGCTCGCTATAGGGAATCACGTGATAATTGCAATAATATAGTTTTCTATGTATTCTGAGAAACCACCAAGAAGAGTCATGTAAAAAACGCCATAATAAAGAAAATAGTAAAACTTTTTAACATTTAAAGTTATTGGCATTTTGAGAACTTACAAGAAAGTGGGTCTCATTATAATGACGCATTTCTGGGTGGTCACAGGTCCTCTATGAAATTAATGTCCGGAGGTGACCAACTTATCAGTTAAGGGAGTCCACTCAGATAAGCACGAGACTCTTGAGGTGGGTCGTGTATGAAAAGCCCGGGACAATATACCCTGCGCCCTGTATCTAAACAAGGTTGCGTGTGATAATTAACGTCAGTGGCTGAATATGAGACATAATATTCTGACATGAACAACAAGTCCACATGTGCCCTCATGACCACTTGTACCTCTGCAGTCACTTACAGCACCTAGCCGACACCGGGCCGAAGTGAACACTCAGCAGAGAGTACGTCAGGATGGGTTGGTGAGAATAGAAACGACCCACCTTGTTGTCACATGACTGTCTTGAATTATTTACCTCAAAAGTTAACTCTTAGGGGGGAAATAATAAGCATTCCAACATGGTGTCCCCCCAAAAGCCACAGCTGTTAGGCACTGCGGCAATTGGAAGGTATGTCGACACAGCTCGTGGCACGATGTACAGTGTCCTTCCAACCTCCGTGACATCAACCAGCCTGTTGGCCGGATTAATAGTGGTACGCGACACCAATTGCGGCTGAATTTTGGAGAATAAAATCCTGAAGAAGAACCCAGTGTTCAAAATGCTGCAGTCAAATTAATAGAGTCTTTATTTATTAAAACCTTAAACGAGCATTGGCAACAACATCCCTTTCAGAGATGGACACCTCCAGCCCACCCCAGCTGGAAAACTTGGACTCTCAATCAGCGAAAAAAACTGGAATGTGAAACATTCTCAGTTTATCATTAATCTAGTTAGTTCATTAATTATAATTATGTTCAATGCTTAAAAGGTAATTGTCTTCTCTCTTCACAGCAGACTGCCTAGCATGGCCTCATTGTTCTAATTTTATGTTTCTAGTGCGGTGTGATCCCCCGAAGCCAACACCATGATTTTTGTCTGACTTCAGCACTCGGCCTATCTGGCAGCACGGGAGTTTCTCTCCGTGCAGACATCACCGACTCCTTCAACTTTTGCAGTAACCACCTTAATCATCAATAGCAATGTTAATAAACTTGAACATTTGCATATTCAGTGCCAAGGGGCAAATCGTCTGCCTCCCTGCAAGTTAACAAGGGTTTAATGCGCTATACGTCTTTTCAATAATTGACATGGCTTTGGCCGCTTTTGCATTATTGGTCACTGGCAGACCAGAGTACCGGGTCCGAATCAACTTGTAACATATTAGAGTAAATGCATACATATAAAACCAGTAAGTAAACATATTAAATCACCAAGTATGTTTCATTTACATGATGTGAACCGCGCGTTCACGAGCTCCTTTGTGCCCACTCTGACTGCCGCAGTCGTGTCCACTACAACAGACACACCACACCGACGGGCTTGTGGGCACGAGTGAGAGTGTTCATAACTGTATTAGTGTTTATAATTGCAGCAGTGTTCATAATAGCATCAGTGTATTCAATCATGGTAACTAATTGCATCAGTGTTATTAATAGCATTACTGTTCATAATTGCATCAGGGTATTTATTCAGTGCTATTAATTGTATCAGTGTATATAATTCATATCATAATTGTCATCATGAAAGACAGTCGACACAGCTACAGCCAGGGATATTTGACATTGTACACTTGGCAAAACTGTGGCTGGTACAATGGAAACGTTTAGGATTAATATAATCATTTTTATTGTGTATTTGTATAAGNATTTACATGATGTGAACCGCGCGTTCACGAGCTCCTTTGTGCCCACTCTGACTGCCGCAGTCGTGTCCACTACAAGAGACACACCACACCGACGGGCTTGTGGGCACGAGTGAGAGTGTTCATAACTGTATTAGTGTTTATAATTGCAGCAGTGTTCATAATAGCATCAGTGTATTCAATCAGGGAAACTAATTGCATCAGTGTTATTAATAGCATTACTGTTCATAATTGCATCAGGGTATTTATTCAGTGCTATTAATTGTATCAGTGTATATAATTCATATCATTATTGTCATCATGAAAGACAGTCGACACAGCCACAGCCAGGGATATTTGACATTGTACACTTGGCAAAACTGTGACTGGTACAATGGAAACGTTTACGATTAATATAATCATTTTTATTGTGTATTTGTATAAGGAAAAATTATGTTGTCTTAGGTTAATTTAATTCATGTCANAATCATTTTTATTGTGTATTTGTATAAGGAAAAATTATGTTGTCTTAGGTTAATTTAATTCATGTCACTTCCATCCCATAATCATTTTTTTTAGTGTATATTGTGCTTCATTGTTTCGCCGCTTGGCGTCGCTGCACTCAGGTAGCAGAAGCCGGCCCATGCTTCCTCCCAGTTCTCTTCAGCACCTGAACGCATCAAGATGTGTAAGTCTCTCGCTCCGCAAAGGCCCTCGGTGCCGACATCTTAAGCTGAATTCATATTCACTACAATAGACTTCACTTCATGAACCGGATCATTTATTTTATTTGTTATAGCGCCGAGGGGAGAGCCACGTTACACTCATCGGAGAGTTTTAATGCAATCGCATTTCACATTATAAAGCCAGGTGGTCGCCATTCCGGCCCGTTAAGGCCACGTGTTTTGTACTAAAGTTGTGTGTGTTCAGAAGGAGTCGCAAGGAATAAATAACTCCACAAGCATCATAAGTGTTTCATTTGTAATTTAATTAAGGTGTGCGATGTGGCCTACAGCCTCGCCATCATATGTGACGAAGTGTTAACCAGAGTCCCCTAGGCTGACGACCGAAAAGACACTCATTTCATCAGCTCACCTCAGGGCTGTGGCACCAGGCACATATTTCCTACATCATCAGCTCTGGTAACACCAAGCGTCAAGTTGACTTTCCCAACTAGGGACGAATATTTCTCCGAGCCGTTGCTTGACCACGTCAGAGGCATGGAGGGTTGCCCGAGTTCCTGGAATCCCTTGGCTATTTTGAAGCAGTGGTCGGGTCTGTCCTGCTAGGCAATTGCGCAATGCGGCAGATGACCTTGGGGGGGAGTAGGTTTCAGTGAGGGCTGTGTGTTGGTGCTAATGTATACTGCGTGTTCAGGGCTAGTTAGAACTGCAGTTGCAGTTAGAGCCGCTAACAAGGAAGACTGAATTTCGGTTGTGGAGAGGTTGGGGACCAGGGAGGGGTTGGTGGCAGTGGCCAAATGGGTCTTCGTGTGTTACATGTTGTAAGTGTTCAGTTTCAAATTGCAAATGTTCTTGGAATTCAATCCATAAAATGTATATGCCAGTTTTCCCTTTGTTCTATAATTGTGTCCGCCAAGTGGAAAATTGGCACACATTATTACGTTTTACTTCCAAGGGCACAAACAATTAGACACTGAACAGTTGCAACGCATTATTTTTGTAATACTCTTTTGTGTTAGTAACGTGTTTGTCACAAACAATTCAAAACGCACAAGCTCATGAAACCATTCCGATAGGACATTCACAAACAACTGAAACAAGCTAGCAACTCTGTGTAAATTGCATTTTGGTGTCAAGTGTAGATCTCTATCTCACAGGTTTGTATAGATATGCGACCTAGATAATGCCGTCAGGATGTTGGCCGTATAGTTGATTAGGTTGGTAGTAGTAAAAAAAAACGAGAACGAGTGGTAGGCATCAGGCCTATAGAGAGTTGCCTTCCCCCCCCGCCATAGTCCTCTTTTCGGGCCACGTACAACCACGAAATTCATTTCATCCAATATTATATTCTTCCCTGCTTAGAGCAAATAAAAAAAAATTATGGAGCAACCATTAAATATTCTTTGATAGTAATGCAGTCCTGTACGAATACATCATAGGTAAATGAATCAAGTTTTGAAGTGCGAACCTTTTATTTTAGTACACGCTGTAATGAATACATAGCAGCTAACATGANGTAAATGAATCAAGTTTTGAAGTGCGAACCTTTTATTTTAGTACACGCTGTAATGAATACATAGCAGCTAACATGATTAATAGCATACCAGTTACAGATTACACTAAATATGCAGTATAGTTTCAAATTAATAAAATGTTAGGCCTACTACTTTTGAATGAGCTCGCAGTAAACAAAGATGTAAGCTAGACAATGTAAATCAAAAGTTAGACAATGATTTCCATTGTGGCTTAGAAGTTAACAAACGGATAAAAGCTGGTTGCAATAATTTTTTTCTGAAACCACCATTACCTGTGTTTATGATGATCGCAAGTATTGCGAATGGATAAACATCTAGGAGAAATAAATGTTTACATAATTAAATGACAGTAGTTTAAAAAATCCCCTGCTAATGGAAATTTTAATTTCTTCCACCTTAAACAGAAGAATCAATGACAAAAGTAGTGAATGACAGACTCAATTAATATGTAGTATAGAAGTGGTCTTGTGATAAAATGAATTAAGGCAATATTGTAAGTTCATACCGAGCAGAAAGTGGGGCACCATATGACTGCACTTGGCCTGTATGATGGCTGGGAGCTGCGTGCTGAAGGAGCAGTAAGGTCAACATACGGGATATGTAGGGTTTTGGAAAGGTGTAGGTTACCTGACAAGTGCCAGTCATCGCCGGCTGACGATGACGTGATGATAGAACTGAGACTGTGGAGATTGATCCGAGAGTCNCTGACAAGTGCCAGTCATCGCCGGCTGACGATGACGTGATGATAGAACTGAGACTGTGGAGATTGATCCGAGAGTCATATGGCTGATCACCCAGATGTAACTTGTCCTCAGTATGGTATTTGTGACTATTTAGCTACGCGAGATGTACGTGTGCTACCCATGCACGCCTATTGCATTCTGACCTGCACGGCTTAAATCCTGCTAATATATAAATGCGAAAGTGTGNTGACAAGTGCCAGTCATCGCCGGCTGACGATGACGTGATGATAGAACTGAGACTGTGGAGATTGATCCGAGAGTCGTATGGCTGATCACCCGGATGTAACTTGTCCTCAGTATGGTATTTGTGACTATTTAGCTATGCGAGATGTACATGTGCTACCCATGCACGCCTATTGCATTCTGACCTGCACGGCTTAAATCCTGCTAATATATAAATGCGAAAGTGTGTTTGTTTGTTTGTCCTTCTTTCACATCGCAATGGAGCAACGTGATGTTTGCACAGAGATAGTTGGAAGGCCAGGAAGTGACAGAGGCTACTTTTTATCCCTAGAAAATATCTCATTGCCTCAGGAATTTTTTTTTTTTTAGTAAAATTTGCGCTCGGGGTACAATACTGCGTCAGTGCTCGATATATAGATAAATATCAATATATCGAAATAGAAAATAACTTATCGGTTGATATGTAACTGTATGTGGTATGAGGGTGCCGAAGTGTCTGGTGCAGTCGAGGTTGCACTGCAGACAGACGGCGTAGGATAGGCTTGGCCCCATCCTTCTATTATTTATATTATTTACTGAATGTTTTATGGTAATGGTCCTTTTTGTAAACATTAATAAAAAGCAGTTCTGTCTGTTTTGTTTATTTATTTACCAAATTTTATTAACTTTGGAACAGATTCTTTCACAAATTATTTTACAAAAATAGTTAAATATCTTATTTTAACAAAAAGAGTCTTTCAGATCGTGTGTCCTGTGCTTGGTTGAAGCATGTCATCGTGAGGAGCTGGCAGATGGCAGGAGCACTAGCCACCGTTGTGGGGCTGCTTGGTGTTGGGTGCTGGCACTAGTCGCTAACGTAGAACTGTGCGAGCAGGTTGGCAGTGCCGGTGATGGGGATGGTGAGGTGCAGCGCGGCGGACAGCCACGTCAGCCGCCCGCGTCGCCGCTGCGAGGCCAGGTGCAGCAGGCTGGGCAGCGTGAAGACGCACACAAGCCCGCTCATCGCCCCGGTGAACCTGCGACAGCCCGCCAACACTCTACGCTCATCACTCCTCGCCTCGCACGTACACACACATCACTATTTTACACATTTGTTTCCCACTGGGAAAGCCATTATCCATCATTACTAAAAAGTTTGGTGCATGCATTAAAATCTTCTCCCTTCTGTCTCAATAAGAATATAGAACTAGGAAGTATTAGGAAGGAGATGACGATCAAGGAAGACAGTGAGTAGAAGCTATGACTGTCGGACAGTATACAGGCAGATGGGTAGGGCTTAACATTTTGTAGACAGCGTCATCAGAGATGCAGCAAGTTGCTCAGAGAAGCAGTAATGGGGATGGAATCAGCCATGGCCTGCAGTAAGAAACCATCTCAGCATTTTCCTGGAGTAATTTCTGGAAACCACGGATAATCAAAATTGGGGTGGCCGGTCCAGGACTCTGGTTCTCCCGAATGCGAATCTGATTTATCACTGTGCCAACTTGTTCAATGTCAGACAGCACAAAAAATTGTTTATAGCATGGACATATAGCAGTTGAATAAGGGAAATGTAAAATATTTGTGGAAAATAATTTTTGCCACTAAACTGATTTATAGTAGAAAATATTATAAATAAGGTTACGAAAATGCTGTCGAATGTATTTGTTAAAAATATCAAAGCTAGAAAAGGAATACTTAATTTGAATCATGGAAAGTTGTGTTCATGAAATGTTGGGATTGTCAAGTGATTAGCAGAAACCAGTCACAATTATGCACCAGTATTCTCTCTTCTACTCATCGACATCCATAGTTACAGTTCGTTCACTGTTAGCTAAGCCCTGTTGGTAGCCTTGGTTAGTTTATTTCTGATTTTTAATGTGTAATGTTTTGAAGCAGATAGTTACGAACCTTTCCATGGACTTAGTGGAGTCGTTGTTAATGTGGTGGCTGTAGCATTAACCTCATACCATGGTGAACCAGGTTCGATATCTGGTGGAGTTTGCTCTTGGTTTTCACACGTAAGAATCGTGCCAGACGATGCTGCTGGTCAGTGAGTTTTCTCAGGGATTTATCGTTTCCTTTGCAGTTGTATTTCAGCGCTGCTCCATCCTCACCTCACTTCAACCTCATCTACTCTCAAATCTGGTTGTTATGAGCCACCCACCCCGCTCCATTCTATTCCGTTGAATTAATTAACTGTATCGTGCTTCCAAGTGATGTTAAATAATTATCAGGAACATAAATTTGTCACCTGGGATATACAAAACAAACTTAAATTTCATTTGCAACTAATTTTAAAAGTGTTCTTTTAATAAGATGCAGAGATATGAAAATCCACTGCTTACTGACAATGTTAGTTTAGATATAAGAGTCAGTGTTTATTACAAAATGTGTTAAGTTACGAGCAGCGTGACACACCTGATGATGGTGCCAATGCGAGGCAGGTATATGGCGAACAGCATGCACACCAAGACGACGCCGGTGTTGAAGGCGAGGATGTGCGCAAAGCTGGGGTTGGACTTTCGTAGAACAATCACAAACAACTGCGCACGCAGCATATACGTGATCAGCGGGAAGACTGTGATGAGCTGGAAGAAGAGGAACACGCGAGCCACGGCCGTCATGGCGTCTGTGCCCTGGAAGTTGTCCAGCAGGTTCTGGAACAAGTCAACAGATCATCTTGCCACTCTAGTTGTTGAAGGAAAAATTATAACAAATGTGCTTGACAAGGAAGTATGCATTTGGAAATTATTGCACAGTTTCATCACAATTTCTTCTGAAAACCTTGCTTGTAAGGTGACTTTTAAGAACTATATTTAAGATAGTTACCTGTCAGTTACATGGGTTGCATCTTGCTGAAAAGAAATTAATTTGTTGACGATGCGATATTTGTGAGCAAAAACTACAATAGCACCAGTAACTGGAAAATACAAAGCAGAATGCATCTGTGCAATAAAATGTTAATTGTTGTGTACATAGCTCTTTCATTTTTAATTTCCATATTTTCTGTATTAAAGTTTAATGCTGATGCTAAAACACATTATCAATACTCACGTCTTTAATACAAGACTTGGCCATTGGGAAGCATACGTAAAAGAAAGTGCCAATCAGAACGTAGGTAAGCATAACCAGCACGTATGCTATTGAGAGGTCACGTGCCTGAAACAATAACAAAGCGTTAACCTCGGACTGCACACATCAATCAGAATAAGCCAATACCAAAGTTTAGCAAGAGGCAAATTGAAGGTTTCCCTGAAAATTATGACTTATGTTTAGGTCTTGTGTGTACTTGGTGAACTTATGTTAAAACTGCTCTTGTTCATGTTTAATCACGGACATGCAGAAACATGTTTAGTAAAAATGTACTTCGCCTTTTTCTCTTCCAAATGTTGAACGAGAATTAAATGTGATAAGTTACATGTTCTGCAATTTTGTCAGCGTTTTCGTGACCAGTGGCTCTTATTGTGTCTGCACTTTGGTATAGTTCATTTCATATAATAAGGCCACATTCTGACAGTCAGTGAGTGGCACTTGACGTATTAAAAAAAAACAACATGCCATTTACAAAATTCTGTATCAGCTGATGCACGAATGAACAAAAGTTAATGTTACATTGGCTATTTTGAGTGCACTGCCGATGCACATTAGACAAGCTGAAAATACGCAACAACAAAGAGTTCCTAAATTAATTAATACATTTTATTTTACGTGGTCATAAAACAGCAGTTTTTAGTTTTAGAAACTAAACTTCGTGATAAAATAGTAATGTATAGGTGTTCAAAATGAAATGAATAATAATACAACCAGTATAGAAATGAAACCCAATCTCGAAACTTTTTTCACGTCATATACCGCCCTCTCCAACCCCGCTTTTCTTATGTGCTTGATATTAATTCCAAAAGCATACAGAAATATTGCATAATATTGTTGATTTATTTTCTCTAATAATTTTACGAGATATATGTGAAATACTTTTCGTACCCAGCCAGTTTTAGAACAACAGTCTACTTTACAGAGATGCTATCATCGAAAAATCTGTTGTGCGCGCTATCCATTGGCTCATTTGCGAAGCATACGCCATATTGTTCTCCGAAAACCCGCACCTTTTTTCCGGAGAAGTGGGACACCGCACACTCGCCGCACTAGCACGCCATACCTGTAATGTGTGTTGCACTCACGTCTTCCCGCTGCTCCCCTCTACACGTTTCTGCCCTTCCAGTTACATTACGTTTACGAACGACCGTACAAACGCACACCAAACTTCGTTTCTAGAACTATTTCGCCGCCCCTGCCGCGCCACCCAAGTAGTTCATCAATTGCCGCACGAAGCAGCTCCTCGTAGACGCACTTACTCGCCGGACCAGTTGTGGCCGATCAGCTGATGGTGGAAGGATACACAGTCAGATGTAGTCAGATGTAAACAGTGGCACTACTTTCGCCGAGCTGTCAAAAAGTGGCCTTCTTATATGGTAAGGAAAATAACACAGAACACTTTGTTTATTTTTCAGAATTAAAACTACAATTTTTAAATCTATGTGAAAACATAAGAATACATTAGAGTGGCATGTTTAAGGTGTTTGCTTTGCCAACTCTCCTGTATCTTACTAAGGTGGTCTGTGAACCTGGCAAGGTATTGCTCAGAGCTTTGCATTGGGAAATGTGGTGGGCGTTGCTGGAGGCTGGTGACATTCGGTTGCTCCGCTGTTGCACGTCGCTCTTCAGGTGTGACGTGTGCGCTGCGAGCTCTGCCTCGAGACCGCTGCTTGATGAGGATCACCTCCACCAGGAGCCGGGGTTTCCAACTGTCTGGTTGTTAAAGACGTATCCTGTTTTTTTAATGTCAGGCTGCAATTTTTTTTTTTTTTAAAGAGTCTAGCATTTAAAAAATACAATGAGGAAGTTGTCACTACACCTAGACTTGCATTCTTTGTATTGTATTTGGTAGGATTTATGGTTTCAAGTGGTAATTTGTCACATTTGAATAACTGCTAGGGTGGTGCACTGTTGGTATCACTGTCAATATATCATACTCTACTATTTTTGTTCAATTTGTACAAGAGGAAGGGGATGAGCTATAGTTGCTGTATTTTCAATTTCTGTCTGTGTAGTTCGCAATGTGATCTCGCAACTATGTGCTGTGAATGTGAATTTGCTACAACTAGCAACAGATACATGTCATCTTTGCAGCCAGGGATGATCAATACTGGTAGTAAAAAAAAACTGTAAATTTTCAGACAAACAAAAAGAAAATTACTCTTTAAAAAAAATGTTTTGTTAAAAAATACGAACACAAGTTCTGCCTTGACATCAGCACAATGTAATCAAAATTTTAATATAATTCTCTGTTAAATAATATCTAATTTTATTCTTATTAGCAACAGGTGTTCTATGTTGCGTAAATGTACTCTGTTATTGATGCTTAATACGAAAGCCAGATATTACAGAGCTAGAAAGTACATGATGAATGTGATTCTGCCAACTAAAATGTTCAATACTACAACTTCAATGTGTTCAACAGTCAAGAATTTTCAGTACATCCTAACCACTAGAATTATTTATTAAAATAGTGCAACATTTAATTCCTGCTCATATGTTGGTAGCAGCTGCGGTGGTGAGGAATGCGTCTATGTGTGGCGATGGCGAAGGCAGGACTCACGTTGTGCTCCTGGTGGCGGTTGCCGTGCATGATGGTGATCACAATGTTGTGTATGAAGAAGGAGAGGGCGAGCATGCCGGAGAGCGCGGGGAAGGTCGGCAGGAACTGCGGGGCGTAGCTGGGACTGTCGGGGTTACTCAGGTCCATGTGAATTCCCCAGCCGACGCCCTTCAGCAATATGTATACCACCAGGTACAGCGCCGATAATGTCCCTGAAAACATTGCCACTTGTCTTCATTTGCTTTCACCAAAGATTATCACACTTATCAAACAAGAACAAATAACATTATCACTTTACCATACAGTACACTTGTTATAAACAAACAAAATTATGTAATCATGGCTATTACAATTAAAGGTACAACTTATTAATGGTTATCCAGACTTCTATTGTATGATTCGACCAAATGTTGGGATTTTAAGAACACGTACACACAGACTGCGGCTTTTGGCTTCTAACTTTCTACCTCCTTTGTTGATGTCCCAGCGCATGCCTAGGTACTATGCCTCTTGGGGGGCGTGTGTTATTACAGAGGTTGATGTGGTGTAGTTTCTGTTCATGGTGCAGAACATGTGTAATGTTTGTTACAGCCACTGGTGAATATCATACATTCGCTAGCTTGCACGTTCTGCCATATGCAGTTGCCTTACGGAGCTGTGGGTAGAATGCCCACGTCTTTCTGTTGTGAGCAGTAATAGAAGTTCTAAGTCGTTTAATGGCAGCAGCAAAACTGCACAGTTGAGTCAGCTTTGCTAACATGACCCTCGGAAGGTAATTGTACCAGCAGCCGATTGTTTGTACGTAAGAATAACTGACTGTCTAGCATACAAGTTTCGGTGTTCACGAACTATGGGCAAGACAAAGGTGGGAGAATACTTCAGCACCTATAATTTAAAACTGGCAGATTACACACGTTCAGTGAAAACCCTTTTATTACACTTTTTCAAGGGACAAAAAAAATTGTTGCAAAATGCAGGAAAGTGTAAAAATAAGGAAATTTATGCTGTTTAACAATAATGGAACCAAATAAAGTAGAGGTAAAATGCAGGACATTAAATCAGGGTGTGTGTAAAAAAAAAGGGAACTGTAAACACAAGAGAAAAAAACTATTATCAAAATATATTCTTACATTTAAATCAATTAAATTTACTGTCCCATTGAAAAGTATTAGTTTTATTTTATTATATTGATACCCAAGAAGATTTTATGTTTGTTGTGATTCGAGCGCACTAATACTGTTGTGTTTCATAGACCAAGGCAACTGATCATACAATTACAAAATTAAAAACTTGTTAATTTAAGATGATAACCTCAACATGCTATTATAATTGGATTCTTTATCCATGTTTTGTACCCTGAGAAAAGTTTCCTAGATGTCAAAATGGATTGTCACATTTTAAACCAGAGAAAATAACCTTTCCAGTGACCTACATTAAGAAAGTGTAACAAGAACTTGTGCTTTTAGGACCTAAACTTGATGTAGTGCAATTCCAATAAGTTAGTGTTTGTTACAACAAATTGGTTTTATGACCTGTGGTTGGCTTGCAAAGTCTGGCAGCCAGTGTGATGTGCCACCAAACAAATTACTAAAATGATACCCCAGGTCTGAGTAATCGAAGAGTTTTACGTTTCTGATCATTTATTCAAGATCATCACTAACTTTCAGCTTCAGTTGAGGTATAATATTTCTGACATGCTAAGGGGAGTGCAATGTAGTAGAGTGGCTTTTAACAACTGGTTTTTAAGACAGATGAAGGTGAAGCGAGGCGGAGGTGGAGCAGTGCCAGAATGCAAGAGCGAAACAGGAGATTCAAAGAAAACTCACAGACCAGCTGCATTTTCTGGCACTATTCCCACGTGCGAAAATCAGGGAGTGACCGCACTGGGAATCGAACCCAGTTTTCCTTGGTGCGAGGTGAGCACACTAGATGTCGTGCAGAACACAGACCCACGTGTGTACGAGGCCAGGAGCCGGGGCGCTCACCAAGGGAGTTGAACTTGGTGAAGAAGGTGGCCGAGCGGAAGTTGACGAGCGGGCCGACTATGGCCACCAGGAAGATGGGCACCGTGCTATCCAGGTCCCACAGGTAGTGGAAGGTAGACGCCGGCGGTCGTTCTTGCAGAACTGTGGAGTTGAAGTGATGGCACAGCACTGCGGAACACACCACCTTGTGTTACGCACTGTAGCTCGGCAATCAGTCTTCAGCTTGACCCAACACCTGCCACATTAAAACTGTTAGTCTGCCCCCCTTCCTCCTCCCACAGNGCAGTCTTCAGCTTGACCCAACACCTGCCACATTAAAACTGTTAGTCTGACCCCCTTCCTCCTCCCACAGGCTACTGCGAGTTTGCAATAGATTTAATAAAGGTGCAGCTTTCTCTACACAATACTTTGGTGGTATCACATCTTCCAAATGCCTCTATAAGTACCTTTGTACTCTGCAAGCCAACTACTTAATAACTTACCCCAAAACCTACATGAAATATGGTTTTCAAATAAGTTAGTTAATTTTTTATGTGCAACATTTTTATTTTGTTNCAGAACTGTGGAGTTGAAGTGATGGCACAGCACTGCGGAACACACCACCTTGTGTTACGCACTGTAGCTCGGCAATCAGTCTTCAGCTTGACCCAACACCTGCCACATTAAAACTGTTAGTCTGCCCCCCTTCCTCCTCCCACAGGCTACTGCGAGTTTGCAATAGATTTAATAAAGGTGCAGCTTTCTCTACACAATACTTTGGTGGTATCACATCTTCCAAATGCCTCTATAAGTACCTTTGTACTCTGCAAGCCAACTACTTAATAAGTTACCCCAAAACCTACATGAAATATGGTTTTCAAATAAGTTAGTTAATTTTTTATGTGCAACATTTTTATTTTGTTNTTACCCCAAAACCTACATGAAATATGGTTTTCAAATAAGTTAGTTAATTTTTTATGTGCAACATTTTTATTTTGTTGAATATTTACCAGGTTCTGCGTATCAAATCCATAAGTACGAAAAGACATTTGTGCATCAACGTTTGCCATTTTGTTTTCTTTCTTTTGAATTTGGCATTTGTGGCCATGATGTTTCGTCCTCAATGCGAAAGAAACAGTAGGAGTGGAAACTGTTTTATGTGCTTCAGTGTTATGAATTGACATGTCCGATATCTGTGTATACATGCGCACTGTTATAGAAGATTATATATATGCAATAAACTATACCAGGCACAGAAGATTGTGTATTGTATGCCTTGAAGGGAGGGGGTGAAAACTTGCAGGCAGACATTGACAGGATATGGTTGTGGACCATGGAGAATAAAATGAAGATAAATNGGGTGAAAACTTGCAGGCAGACATTGACAGGATATGGTTGTGGACCATGGAGAATAAAATGAAGATAAATGTAAGCAAAACTAAGTTAGTGAGGTTTACAAGGAAGAAGGTGATAAACACGGACATGTACTGATGGGAGGAGCAAGAGATAGAAGAAGCAACAGAATATAAGTATCTAGGGATTGTATTGCAGGGAGACCTCAGATGGGAAAAACAGGTAGAGAGGGTGGTTGCAAAGGGAAGAAGGGCTTTATGTATNTTGTATTGCAGGGAGACCTCAGATGGGAAAAACAGGTAGAGAGGGTGGTTGCAAAGGGAAGAAGGGCTTTATGTATGTTGGGATGGGTGCTGAAGGGAGTCAGCAGTGAGGTGAAGGAGAAGGCATACGGCACAATGGTACGGCCTATGTTAGAATATTCGGCAGCAGTATGGGACGTGGAGGTGGAGGTNGGAGAAGGCATACGGCACAATGGTACGGCCTATGTTAGAATATTCGGCAGCAGTATGGGACGTGGAGGTGGAGGTGAGAGAGCTAGAGAAGGTGCAAAAAAGGGCAGCAAGATGTGTGAAGGGTAGGTGGAGAAGACAGGGGCAGGATGGTGAGGACGAAGGGAACTATAGGCCATCAGTGATGATGAAAGAAATGGGGTGGAGCTCGAAGGACAGGAGAAAAGTTGAAGGGCTGGTCGGGATGTACAGGATGGTGAATGGAGAAAGAAAGTGGGGAAGATTACGCTGCCAGATAAGTAAAGGGGTGTTTAGAGGGAGAGGAAAGAACAGTGAGAAGCTTCAGAGGGTGTGGAGGAGAACGGAGCGGGGTAGGCAGTCTATGCTTGTGAGGTAGTGGAATGTGTTGCGGGAAGAATTGGTATCTGTGATGGGGGGGTTGCAAAGTTCAGGAAGGGCATGGAAGAGGGGTTTGTTTGGGTATGGGAGAGGTGAGAGAGCTCACCACCGGGCGGTAGCCTAATTGTGGGTGTTAGTTATTATTACAAATGACTACAGAAGGCTAGGCGATCTGACATGCTCCTCTCGCTAGTTTGTGCCAGTAGCCTATCACGGCTGTGCCTAGTTGCCTAGTTCACAGCGTTACAATGGTCGTAGCGAGTCGAGCAAAATGTTTCTCGGATGCATTCATTTAATCGTGAAATATTTCATTAAAATTAGGTTTCATTTTGCAAGAGGCTCATTTTTAAGTAAACTTTGTGCTATCACCAATAGTTGCAAAAAGGAAGTTGTTCACAAACAATGTTGATCTTTAATCGTTAGTATGTGATAATTTTTTAATTAAAATAATAAACTAAGAATTTTTCAAAGTACCAATTTTGAACAAAATTATCAGTTTGACAGCGAGGGTACATGATGTCCATGAACGTACGGTGCAGTGGATATGGAATGCATCTACGTCAAAAGCAATATTTATGTAAAAAAAAAGTCAGGAAATGAGTTATGGCTTTTGACGACTTCCAAAGAATATACTTGTAGAACTGTTAGAATTTTACTATAAGAGGCACAATGCTGACAACAAAATAAATTACGGCAGCTAGGCATGCCAGCTTCAACAAGTTCCATGGCAAAATTGTTTAAAGTTATTTTTGTTTTAAGTAATCGAATGACGGGAGGAAGTTTGTAATGGAAAGTAATGACATAATATGAGCTGAAGGGGAGGGGGATCTTGTGCTGCAGTTATAACAAAGTTGAATTATTTTTTCTATGCTAGTCGCAACTGTAAGTAAATTACAATTATTACATTTACGTTTNAGTTATAACAAAGTTGAATTATTTTTTCTATGCTAGTCGCAACTGTAAGTAAATTACAATTATTACATTTACGTTTAATAGCTGTAAATTTAAGTGTCAAATCATTTTTAAAACAAACTAAAAATTTTAGGTGTTATTCTGCTGAAAAGTTTTCTAATAGATATGAATTCTCAAATATATCATGTATGTGGTTTATCGATTTCTCTTTTCATAATAGCATCAGTGTATTCAATCAGGGAAACTAATTGCATCAGTGTTATTAATAGCATTACTGTTCATAATTNATCAGTGTATTCAATCAGGGAAACTAATTGCATCAGTGTTATTAATAGCATTACTGTTCATAATTGCATCAGGGTGTTTATTCAGTGCTATTAATTGTATCAGTGTATATAATTCATATCATAATTGTCATCATGAAAGACAGTCGACACAGCCACAGCCAGGGACATTTGACATTGTACACTTGGCAATCCTGTGGCTGGTACAATGGAAACGTTTAGGATTAATATAATCATTTTTATTGTGTATTTGTATAAGGAAAAATTATGTTGTCTTAGGTTAATTTAATTCATGTCACTTCCATCTCTTAATCATTTTTTTAAGTGTATATTGTGCTTCATTGTTTCGCCGCTTGGCGTCGCTGCACTCAGGTAGCAGAAGCCGGCCCATACTTCCGCCCAGTTTTCTTCAGCACTTGAACGCATCAAGACATGTAAGTCTCTCACTCCGCAAAGGCCCTCGGTGCTGACATCTTAAGCTGAACTCATATTCACTGCAATAGACTTCACTTCATGAACCGGATCATTAATTTTATTTGTTATAATGCAGAGGGTAGAGCAACGTTACACTCATCGGAGAGTTTTAACGCAATCACATTTCACATTATAAAGCCAGGTGGTCGCCATTCCGGCCCGTAAAGGCCACGTTTTGTACTAAAGTTGCGTGTGTTCATTAAGAAGCCACAAGGAATAAATAACTCCACAAGCATCGTAAGTGTTTCATTTGTAATTTAATTAAGGCGTGCGAGGCGGCCTACAGCCTCGACATCATATGTGACAGAGTGTTAACCAGAGTCCCCTAGACTGACGACCGAAACGACCCCCATTTCATCAGCTCACCGCACGGCTGTGGCGCCGGGCACATATTTCCTACATCATCAGCTCTGGTAACACCACGCGTCAAGTAGGCTTTCCCAACTAGGGATGAGTATTTCTCCAAGCCATTGCTTGACCACGTCAGACAGAATGTACATTTTGCCATGAAATCATAAAACATCACCATGCAATGTTTTACACACGACGTCCCAGATCCTGTATGGTACTCGAGTTTTACTTACCAGAAGGCACGCCTGTATAATTTACAGGTAGCAGAACATCTGGTGTGTGAGTATCTGTTGCCCGAGACAGCGCCTCTGAAAACAAGTGCAGTAGTTTTAGCTGCAAATATGGAGCATGCTACAATACATGGTATCTACAATTGTAAAGTGTTATGTTGATTAGCTCATAATTAGTGGTGATAATAACTTAAGCTTTGATGTTGGTTCACTGAAGACCTCCTGAATACTGTGTGATTAACATTGTTACATTAATTTTTTTAACATTCCTACAATAATCCTTATGAANTGAAGACCTCCTGAATACTGTGTGATTAACATTGTTACATTAATTTTTTTAACATTCCTACAATAATCCTTATGAACTCATTAGTCAGTAAAGTTTATTTTGTAGTCATTAATTAAAAAAAAAAAGTTATCTGTGCATAAATATTTTACTGATGAAACTGCATAAATTTTGGCTCTACATTTTAAACATGAAAGCATAAAAGTTTGCCTAATTTTTGAGTACATGACCAGCTTTTAGGAAACTCTGTAAACAAAATTGTTCAGTTATAATCGACAAGAACGGACAGACTTTACTTGCCGTGGCAGATTTTCAANTGAAGACCTCCTGAATACTGTGTGATTAACATTGTTACATTAATTTTTTTAACATTCCTACAATAATCCTTATGAGCTCATTAGTCAGTAAAGTTTATTTTGTAGTCATTAATTAAAAAAAAAAAAAGTTATCTGTGCATAAATATTTTACTGATGAAACTGCATAAATTTTGGCTCTACATTTTAAACATGAAAGCATAAAAGTTTGCCTAATTTTTGAGTACATGACCAGCTTTTAAGAAACTCTGTAAACAAAATTGTTCAGTTATAATCGACAAGAACGGACAGACTTTACTTGCCGTGGCAGATTTTCAANGAAACTCTGTAAACAAAATTGTTCAGTTATAATCGACAAGAACGGACAGACTTTACTTGCCGTGGCAGATTTTCAAACATAATATTTGAGTTGTTTCAAAACTATCCATTCTAAATTTGTATTTGTGTATACATAGGATTTTGTTATTGAACCCTTGAACACTCGAGGCAGGGGTCTTCACCCTAGGTTTCGCTGGCACTAACCAACCTTCAGTATGCCTACAACTTATTTTAAGTTCGTTAAATTGTTAGTAATATAATAACAGTATGCATTCACCAAATATATGGGCATAACAATAAAAAAAAAATTTGACACAAATTTTTGACATTTCATTTTAGAGAAGTCTAAGTTCAAATTCATGATAAATTTCACATTGTAGTTTAGTTATTGGTTTTATTTTCAGTGCATTGCTTCTTTAGCTGAAAGTAGACTTTGCACGCGTCTATTTCTTATCAAAGCTGCACATGTGCGGCAAACACATTTAAAAGTCTCGGGAGCGGTAGTCGGTGTCGGCATGTGGCCAGCGACTCACAGTAGGCTGAAGACCCCTGTCGCAGGCGAGCATGTGTTGGTGCGCGGTAGAGTGTGGGCAGACTGACCGTGAAGGGAGTCGACAGAGTAGAAGAGGAAGTTGGACATGAGCACCCAGTAGACAATGTCTGCGCCGAGCAGCACGACGAGGGAGAAGAACTGCGCTGCGTGCTCCGCCCACGACCCCAGCAGCTCGCGGCACAGCTCCGGCACTTCCCCGCCTGTGCCTGCGGGCCCATGCACTGCTTCAGTTACAGCGGTGAGGGACGGCAGGCAGGTTGGGCCAGTCACAATTTACGGTAGTGAGCTGCAACTCTGTCAAGTTTAGACATGGAACTAAAACCAGAAATAATATATATTAAATATATTAGATACAATTTTACATTGAGTTTTTAAAAACATATTACAACCTAAGCTGCAACTGTAATGGTTTCTGTCTGCCTTGGCTGCAGAGCATTACGTGTGCTCAGAGAGCAGTACAGACGACACTGCATACATCGTGATGTGTGATTATTTAACTGTAAGCTCGCCCTCCCTGGGGCCAGTAGTCATACTACTCGCCTCCAACTAAGGGAAACCCGGTTTAATTCTCGGAGGGGTCACCAGGATTTTCGCACATGAGAAACATTGTGTACGTTGCCATAGGCCGGCGGGTTTTCTCAGAGCACTCTCATTACCCCCGCTCTTGCATTCCACTGCTGCCCCATCCTAACAGGTGCTGAAGAATCGGCTATGAAGCGCTAACCAAAACCCACCAACTAAGCTCGCCCTTACTTTTCCCAAAGGATTTTTGCTGCTTTATAGAAAAATCATACAAATGCATATTCTGGTGGTATGGTTTTACAGGAAATGAGTCCTACTTCGACCTGAGGCATCTCAACACTGGTTTGAAAGTACTTGTGTAGAGAAATGGTGCAGCAGACAACAACGCACCGTGTAGGTGGTTGACCTTGAGAAGCAGGTGTGCTGTGTAGAGACAGAGGCCCGTCATGGCGGCGGTGAGCAGCAGACCCGCAGTCAGGCCTGACTGGGCGAACCCCCACGGCATGGCGAGTAGCGACGAGCCCATGATGGTGTTCCAAATAGAGAAGCTGCAACATGCAATACACTAATGTATGTTCATTTATTAGTCATTTAGTAATTATGAAAATGACAATAGATGTTGTCGACAAACACAATAATATGAAACACCATGTTGTGTGTTCACTGTTTTGCATCACTTCCCTTGACATGTCCCGTGCGAGTGAGCAAAAGACGACAGAGTTGTTATGTGATCAGGCAGTGGCGTTCACAAAGCCCGGCAGATGCATGCCGCCCTGGTAAGTTGATGTGTCTTGCGCGCTCCTGGCCTTCAGAGGATAGAATTTCTAAGATCATCTACGAAGGAATGTTCTGGTTGTTGTCGTAGCCTCTCTCAGCGTGACTCGGGATGGGGGAACCTTCTAGATCTTGGCCGCCGATACTATTTAAGATGTGACGGGCCTCAGAGCTGACAGTTTTTAATGATTGTGCGACCTTAAGCGACAAGATGGTGAAGCGGCGAGCTAGCAGAGCGTCAAGGGGCGACGAGATAGACCAGCTGGAGTCAAGTCTGGCCAGCGAGCATCAGTGCAGTATAATGGAGACTGGCAGACTGGACTATTCAACTATATGTGTGAGTGTAAGGCATTAAAAATGATTGCAACAAACAAACATAAAAATATAAAGTNACTGGACTATTCAACTATATGTGTGAGTGTAAGGCATTAAAAATGATTGCAACAAACAAACATAAAAATATAAAGCAATAGATAAAAATAAAATGTGACCAATATCAAAATTTATGTTCCATGAAAACTGAAATTAGTAAGTTCGTGAAGAGCATAAAAAGGGTTTTTTGAAACCATTAAATAAATTACTATCAGAAATAGTAAATGGTGATGTCTGAAAACTACTGCATAAGCATAGCTGGTCTGCCACTGCCATTGGGATCTGCTGAGCTGGATGAAGTTAGTTGTTGTTCATTACCTTCATCAACAAGTAACAATAGCTCCCTGCAACCCTGTTGAAGTCCCAGCAGACCTGTAACTAGTGTTAAGGATGCCGTCGAACTATGGAACTTCCTGAGCAACTCAGAATCAGCACACATGATGTGAGCTGATTTTCTGTGACTGTGGCTTCCTGAGAGACAACACTGTTATGATCTGGGCAACACTAGACAATTATAGAAGCAGAATCGTGACATGAAGAACACGTCAAGTGTTAGTATATGTAAGTACTATGTACTAATTGATATATGTAAATGTTGGCAGTGTGAGTGACTATGGAAAAAGAGCTAGCATGTTTGAGGATTGATGTAATGATGCCAGTTTTTATATAATAAATCCAAAAACTGTAAGGTTAGCAGTAAATACAAACAATGCAATAGCTGTTAAGTGCACAAACTAAGAAGCAGTACGTGCTGAAGTACAATAAATCTTAATATCATTTCAATCTTAATATATAAGGGCTTACCAGATTGTCATCCACGCAAGTATGCACAAAGAAATCCTGGACTCTTTATATTGAAAATTCATAACAGCTATACTAATTTTTTTGAGATTTGAATTTTACTTTATTATATCACTTTAATTAATTTTTTTTAATAGAAACTTAATATTATGGTAAATATTCAATTCAGGCACATTAACTCAGTCTTGAGTACAGACAAGCTCACAGAAAGACTTATACGGTGATTTCCTATGTAACATGGACCTTGTATCAGAATGGCTTCATCATACAAATATTGGAATGACTAGCCTTCATGGAACCTACCCCAAGGCACGGACTGTACAGTGGCCTTGCTGCATGATGCTGGGGCACACTACTGAAGCACAGCGCCCATGCAGCACTTTCATCTGTACCTTGTCTTCTCTGTATGCCTTGACTAAAGTTCCACAATATCCGAGGGAAAATGGCAAAAAGGGACAAAACCACGAAAAACTGGTTTTATTCCAATATTTTTTTTGCAAAAATTGAAAAAAATATTTAAATTCACCTTATTATAAAATTGACAATATAATTGCTGAGAATACATTAAATTATATAAATTTATTGTTTGTACATATAATCTATTCTTGAGATTTGATAAAATGTTTACCAAAACTACAATTTCAGTTTAATTCACTGCCGAACTATTGTTTAATTTTGTTCTTGGTAACTTTTGTAGTATGTGTACATATCAGCAAAGCACTAAGATTTGTGGTTCAAGGACTGTATTAGATTTTTTATTTTTTCCATTTTCTGTAGTTATGTCAATGGAATAGAAACAACTTTCCCTTGGTTTCCCCGCAGTTTTGCAGTTGTCCCCCTGTGCTTGAGACGCACACTCTACTCACATGGTGACAAGGCTGCTGTGGCTCCCGGAGCTCCGCCCCTTCTCTCCGGGGTAGTACGTGGCGAACAGCGAGGCGGGGATCACGTGGTCCGGGATGATCTGCACAGCACGGGGCACTAGCACCACTTCGCTGGCTAATCACTCTCTAAAGTCTAACATAACTATTTCTTATATTTGTACAGTATTTTGTTAGAATATTTGTCGGTTTTTCCTGACAAATGTTAGTACATTTATTACCAACATTTTATAGTAATCATAATAAATGAAATGCTAGTATTTTGCAAATTGCTAAGTGTTATCTGTGTCCGCCATTGTGAAGTACTGTCAAATGTACTTTGGAAGCACAAGCATATGTCAGCAGTTTTATTTGAAACTCGTAATACCACTGTTGGTAGCACAAAGAAAAGTATAATGGGCTATACCATCTGTAATGTAGAAATTTGAGCGTATAGCTCAGTTAATTTAAATTAGTGTAATTCAGTAATTTGTTTTTTATGTTTTCAGCCTGGTACCAGGTAATAGCGAATTAAATTTGTGTAAACCAACCATCCAAATGAGAGGATTTAGTTGTATTTAAATTTCTAGCATACAGTAATAATAATAAGAATAAATTTCCAATTGCAGTTGCTATTAATTTCAATAAATATTTTGAAGTTGTAATTTTTGTTCTGTGTTTGACCTCGCCCTTCATGAGCTGCAAGAGGTGACCTTCACCAGCGTCGTGAGAACAGCAGTGCACGCCGGCTTCACACGGCAAGTGTGCACGTATGTGGAAGATGCAGTTCCGAGACACGTTGTTGTGGTGAATTCCATCAACAAGGTTGAGTACATGAAGATGTAGGTTACAACCATTTTTGTCTCTGGCGTCCCAGAGCGCCTGCCCTCGCGAACTTCTTCGATAATCGACTCGCAGCAGTCATTCGCAGTCTCCAGTGCCGCTCCGACCCTGATGCCTGTTGATGCGTGGAGACTCTCACATTATCCCACGTTCTTTCCTACGCTTGTTGCAGGTGGTAGATGGTTGTACACGTGCTGCCCTCTGCCGCTCACACAGGACACTGTCATTGCTCTTCATGTACTTGTATCTTGCTGCCTGAGGTTGACGTGCGCAGACGCCCAACACTGAATCCTGCGCAGGACACGGCCCTAAGGTTTCTCAGTTCAACTTTTCCATTAGGTTTGTAACCTACGCTGCCCCAGAACCGGAAGTATTGTGCCTTGGCGGCGCGCGCTTTGATAGGTCCGATTGTAGCTGGCCCACCAAGAGTTAGTATATGGCAGACGGCCCGGCCACATAATTTGGCATGACGACGCCGTCATTTAGTAATGGTGATGCTACCGTCTGTTCACAGTTGGAGGGGCCGCTAGACGCCCGGATTAGGTCCAATCAATACCCAGTTAATCTAGCTACAGTTCCAACTTATTTTTTTAAATTATTCATTTAATATTTTACTGTGCCCCAGAGATCTTAAAACAATGCACTCTCCTTAATGATGCAAGCTGGGATAATCAACATAGTATTTGATTAAGAACTTTGAATTTTTGAAGGGAATTAATAATTTCAATGAACAGAACAATGCTCATGTAAGAAGTTTAACGTATTTTTTTGAAATTTCAAAGAACATATTATTTGTGGAACCAGTTTAGCATGTGTTTAAGTAGAGACAAACTTTGAACTTGTAATCAACATAATTTTACAGTATAGTGTAATATATATTTTTTCATTTATCCCCATTAATTTACCTTATTGTAAGAAGGGTGGTATTTGGAGGTCAGAAAACTTGGATTTAAATTTATTACTTTGCATTCAATTTACATTTACCATCAGCATAATTGTTATCACACATTTTACACTTTAAGAAATCATGAAAACTATTTGCAAGTATTCTGTTTTGTAGCTGTTAGTTGCTGTAATGTTCTTGCGAGTACATACTTGTGTCTTATATGAATGTGTCTTGTAATATTTATTACTTTCTCTTGGACGAATAAAAATGTGTTGGCAAAAACATCAATTTGTATTTTAAAAGAGATTTAGGATACCAGCACCAGTGTACCCATTGTTAAATATCCTTGATACTGAATTAACATGTGTATATGATACACATCACATGACATGTGATTTATTTAGCAAAGTTAATTAGGAGCATAGAAACTTGGGCTCCCACATTCAGAAATTTTCTACTTTTTGGTGCTATATTTTAAAAACTATATTAATTTGACTACAAATATTTACATTTATGTGGTCCATATATAAATCTCTTTCGGATAATGAAATAAAAAATTATTGTGGCATATGGCTTGAAGAGTATCTGTTTTTGTTGTAGCTTCGCAAGTAAACACTCATCTCATTACCGTCGTATGCAGTAGTACATTTCCATTTGTTTCTTTTAATATTTCATGGCGCTCAGCAATTAAATGAACCACACTAAATTATTCTAGCAAACTTTGTACCAATATTATATATACTGGATTTTCAGAAACTGCGCTCAAACTCCAGACATAGCTTCTTTGGGCCAATACTAACACAAAAGCCCTATGCACTTTTATCTAGAAACATATCTTTATATCAAGTAATCGTGTTCAAAGTTGCGGTGTACAATGCCTGGAGAACAAGGTGGTGCAATCATGCGCGTAGGACAAGTTGCATACATCGTTGGTGTACGACACTAAATTATTACATACGTAATGCCATGCGCCTACTTCCTATGAAACTTATCCTACTTGCATGTTTGCACTGCCTTGTTCTCCATGTGTTGTACTCACTAACTTTGAACACAACTAAATGATATAAAAATACGTTTCCGGACATAAGGCTATAGAGCTTTTGTGTTACTATTGGTCCAAAGAAGCGATGTCGGGAGTTCGGGCACTGAGTTTCCGAACACCTGTATTTTCAAACATATTTATCTCTGTTTCGGGGTTAACAATCTTTGTGCGCCACAGTCAAAATGCTATTGCAAGAAAGCTACCATGTCTACGGCAAAGCTGCTTGCTACGTTATTGTAGTAAATTTAATTGTCTCCAATTTTTATTTAAAAAAACATTTTACCATAAAATTATATTANCTTGCTACGTTATTGTAGTAAATTTAATTGTCTCCAATTTTTATTTAAAAAAACATTTTACCATAAAATTATATTAACAGAGATATATCACAAAATCAGTTTTTTATACATTTTTTACAGTGCAGTGCAGTAAGCAAATTTGGATATATTGATATATTATTTTGTATATTAGATACTTACATCAAAATTAATGTCTGTACCAAATATCATGTCTGCGATTTTTCTGGAAAAAGTAAAAAAGAGCCTGTCCTAATGGCATCTCATGTACGGTAATAATTTTCTGTTTTGTTCAGGGAAAACATTTAATAGAAGGTAACTTAGGCGAGAAATTANCATCTCATGTACGGTAATAATTTTCTGTTTTGTTCAGGGAAAACATTTAATAGAAGGTAACTTAGGCGAGAAATTAAATTCTTTTCAAAATCAGTAAATTTTTGAGTCAAAGATAAGTAAACATTACAAAATTCTAAGCAACAAATATTGCCTCGACTGTATGTAAAGTTTATTGTAGCCCATATCACTAAAAAAAAAAANCATCTCATGTACGGTAATAATTTTCTGTTTTGTTCAGGGAAAACATTTAATAGAAGGTAACTTAGGCGAGAAATTCAATTCTTTTCAAAATCAGTAAATTTTTGAGTCAAAGATAAGTAAACAGTACAAAATTCTAAGCAACAAATATTGCCTCGACTGTATGTAAAGTTTATTGTAGCCCATATCACTAAAAAAAAAAANTACAAAATTCTAAGCAACAAATATTGCCTCGACTGTATGTAAAGTTTATTGTAGCCCATATCACTAAAAAAAAAAATTACATAATTTTATAATGGACTAGTTCTGCAAGATTTAACAACAGGAAAGTGGTGGTGCCCGAAATGGTTGTGATGATCAGGATAGTTCAAATGTGCAAACTCACTATAGGTTTGATTGTCCACAATTCAGTTTCCTACAGGGTTTCTGTAATGAATGTGTTTGCATTGTACATATTATGTTCTCCGTAACAATTTTGAAGAATCGTGATGTCTAATCACTGTAAATAAATAACTGCATTGTAGCATTGGAAGACAAGGACATATCGTAAGACAACTCAGGAGTTCTACGTTTCTTATCTCTCTCAGTGGGACACATTAACACGTGCAGTCTGTCTCTGTTTAACTACAGCTTCTTTGTGAAGGCTTTCGTTCTTCCGCATGGTTACTGCGATGTGCCAACGGAGATAACATATCTCTCTTCACCACACTGGATACATAGCTCGAGTTATTTTGTTTGGGTATATAACAACTTTTCTCCAGGGCACATAGCTTCAAGTAAATTAGCACCAGTACCAATGATAAACTTCTAATTACACCAAATAAATGACAAAACATCTGCTAAGATTTAAATAAATTGTGTTCCATGAAATGAACATAAATATTACATTAAAAGTTACACTTATGTTGAAATATTATTCACTTTTATTAGTCTTTNGTTCCATGAAATGAACATAAATATTACATTAAAAGTTACACTTATGTTGAAATATTATTCACTTTTATTAGTCTTCATTGATGTAATTGAAATAAATTGCTATGTACATTTTTCACGCTTTGAAAGAAAAACTTTGCTTATATATAAAACATATTTACATTTCAAAAGTTTTTTTATGTTCCCAAAACATTAATAGTGCAAATTGAACACGTGGAGTGTCATATTTCATAAGATCACCACATTTTTTTTTATTCCCATGGCCCACCAACTGACTATGACTAATACCGAAGTTTAATGGTTGTAAACAATTCTTTGAAATGACTTGCCATGGAAGACAGATTTTCAAACAGCTGATCTTATAACAAAGAATTTACATTTGCGATTGATACAAAACCTTCTAAAAGAAACACACTTAAGTACATAGTAATTACTGAAATGATACTGGGCACTCGCAAATGAGCTTTAGGAGTGATTTTCAAGAGACTTTTGACATTACCTACTTTAAGATAACCAACAACTTTGTAAGGTAAGAAACAGTATCATCACTCACTGGCATTGAAATAACATTTGGCATCACATTAAGGAATTAACCCCGACTAGGGTTACTAAATGTTCAGCAAACATTTTTTAATTTTATTATTGAACAGGCATCCAAATGCCGCCATGCCAGCGTTGAGTCCCTTCACGGTTCCTTGGTCCTCCAGCATGTAAGTCAGTAGCTGAGTCGGCAGGAGCATTGGATGTGTCTCAGTTCGCCTTACGTCAGGGTTTGTTATTTTAAAATTAGATGCATGCATCGTGGCTGAAGCAGGGACAGTATTTGTCTGCTACTTATTCAGATATTATTAGCTCATGCAACAAATGTTGTTATAGCTTTGTTATCAGCATTCACTCTCTTGGTTATATAAAAACACATATATGTATTTCAATAAGCCATGTAAATTATGTTTATGAATTTTTAATTCTTATTTAAATTTATTTTTTATACTGCAGTGTGTGTATTAAAATTTTTGTAGCGTAACACAATTGTAAATAAACAAGTTTATTTTCCTGGTACTTACTTTTCATATTGTACATTAATTGATAATTGGAACATTAATTATTGTTATTAATTAAACTTTTGAAAATTGTTTGTTGAAAATAATAATTAAATTAAATTATTTGTTAACATAGTTAAGATTAAACTCCTTTAAGGCAAACGCACCCCTGTGGTGAGTATGGAGCAGCGATGGAATGCTAGGACGGGGGGAACGGGATATCCCCGAGAAAACCCGCTGGCCAGCGGCATCATCCGGCACTATTCCCCCGTGCGAACANGATGTGTCTCAGTTCGCCTTACGTCAGGGTTTGTTATTTTAAAATTAGATGCATGCATCGTGGCTGAAGCAGGGATAGTATTTGTCTGCTACTTATTCAGATATCATTAGCTCATGCAACAAATGTTGTTATAGCTTTGTTATCAGCATTCACTCTCTTGGTCATATAAAAACACATATATGTATTTCAATAAGCCATGTAAATTATGTTTATGAATTTTTAATTCTTATTTAAATTTATTTTTTATACTGCAGTGTGTGTATTAAAATTTTTGTAGCGTAACACAATTGTAAATAAACAAGTTTATTTTCCTGGTACTTACTTTTCATATTGTACATTAATTGATAATTGGAACATTAATTTATGTTATTAATTAAACTTTTGAAAATTGTTTGTTGAAAATAATAATTAAATTAAATTATTTGTTAACATAGTTAAGATTAAACTCCTTTAAGGCAAACGCACCCCTGTGGTGAGTATGGAGCAGCGATGGAATGCTAAGACGGGGGGAACGGGATATCCCCGAGAAAACCCGCTGGCCAGCGGCATCATCCGGCACTATTCCCCCGTGCGAACATTCGGGAGCGAGTCCGCCGGGAACCTAACCCGGTTCGCCTGGGTGTGAGGGGATCGCTCTAGCCACTGCTTCACCGCGGCCCCCTGCGGAAGGAGCCGGCGTGACTGGCGACTGGTCAGGCACTGACCCGCGTAGGTCACAGGTCTCGTCGCCCCGCCACTAGATGATAGCCGCCGTCAAGGTCACCCGGACGCAGAGCGCACGAGTACACGGAACAACTCCTTGAACCGCGAATTCCAACCGCACACGCCAGCAAAATGACGTCACTGGCCAAGAACATGTCGGAACTCGATTCGCCAATCAGCGCCTGGCAACCTGCTCGCCAGCCGGCAGCCCAGCAAATACCGTGCTTCTCGCAGCGCGTAGTAGCCAATCAGATACAAGGCCGTTCCCAGATAATAGGTACGCCCACGTCAAAGACGCCGCCACGCCATCTCATCTAAAGTCTGTTCGCGGTGTCTCCACCCCATTGTATGACGCGCTTGGCTCTTTCCCGAGTATGCCGTGTATCACAAGCGTTTATACTTCTGTAAACATTAAGGTATTTTATTTATGGTTGAATTTATCACATTTTATCTACAAATTACGATATTTAATTTATAATTAATATGAATAAAAACAGAGAGAAAACAGANGAATTTATCACATTTTATCTACAAATTACGATATTTAATTTATAATTAATATGAATAAAAACAGAGAGAAAACAGGCGTGTTGGCAATGCCTAGTAAGAAATAGTTCTTATGTAAATAATTATTTAACTGAGTGCGCACGAATGCCGTGCGTTGTCCCTTTGGAGTAATTTTTATAGAATCCGTTAAGCTTTGTTTTGTGTGAGGCGGAGGAATATCCTGGAAGTAGAACTTCAGCAGGGCTTTGGANTTATAGAATCCGTTAAGCTTTGTTTTGTGTGAGGCGGAGGAATATCCTGGAAGTAGAACTTCAGCAGGGCTTTGGAAAGGTTGGAAGTAACCGCGAATAGACTACAGAAAATATGTGTATGACTAGTGGCTCAAAGTTACTTTTTGTGGTGTTATTAACGGTCAAATGTTTATATAAATACGAAACTATTAGACACAGAAGAAAACAAGTTCGTTCAAAATACCGGCAAACAAAGCCCATCAACCTGTGAAAAGATTATTGTAAATAACATCCAAAGTCAGAAAGAAAATACAGTTGCTACTCTCAAATCACTGTAAATGTTTTAGCCCTGAATATTTGCTAAAATTACAGGACGGATTATTAGTCACAGTGTTGAAATGTACAAAATAAAGATCGCATTGTATCACTAATCCGCTCCGTCTGCTTTTCTGGGTGGTCGTCCAATACCCTGAAGGTAGGCAAACAAAGTGGCACATGAGCTACGCAGTTTACCTAGTGCCAAGGGGAATAATAATAAGGATGAATTTAAACCACAAGTCCTACAAGTATTTCCTACATGATTTTCTATATGGAATCACCTCTGAACAATTGTAACACATTTACGAGAACACGCTGTATATCGCAGTTACATGTAATGTTTTGCTTCATAAATATTTTAAAAGTATTGACGTAACCACAAACGTGGTTGTGGAATGTTCATGGTGCATCAAGTTTACCAGTAAGATGGTGTATGCAGTTCTATTTTTACTACGTCTAAAATTATCTGTACGTGTAAGACGGAGGTGTGCCCTTGACGCTGCACTCGGACACGACAGAAAATACTACACACTAGGCNCTGCACTCGGACACGACAGAAAATACTACACACTAGGCTCGGAAATTGATATAAAAGTTTGCTGTGGTTCGGATTCCCGTGATTTCGTCCCCACGAAGGCCAAGTCCGGTTCATGCCTCCAGATGTTGTGACGAAACTACGTCTCCAACTTAGGAGGGACAGGCAAGCTTTTAGACCCCTCTCAAGGCAGTTTTGCTTCTCTTATACATTTCTTCTTGATACGATCAAAACTTAAATTACATATATGTATAACCAGGAAGCGAAGATGTATGTAAGTGCTAGAAATACATCACGATAATTGTTTAGAGATAGTACACAAAATATCAACACATCTCGACGAACAAGAACAGTTCGGATGTGCATTTATTCTCATTCTGGCGTCCTTCACTAAGCTTGAGGAAGGGTAACGTGCACCTAGCCCCTCCCCGCCTTGCTAGTTGTTATGCCACTGACCAGATGCACCCTGCTAGAGGGACGAGGAGAGAAACCCCTCTTCACAGTCATGCCGTGGACGGCTTGATCTGCGGATATGTTGTTTGTGCGGCCTTCCTTCTGTATCTGGCGGACACTGGGACTCCACCTACCGGCCTCTTCATTAAGGTGGCCGCCTGGTTGAAGGAATTTTGCACGTCTGAGGCTGAAAGCGTGGGAACGCTAGGGGTGACAGACACATGCGCATCAACTCTCTCATCGCCTCTACGCGCAAAGCACTGAACTGGCGTGCAGTCTTGAACACTAAGGCGAGCCGGGTTTAATCCCCGGCGGGGTCGCTCCCAGACTTTCACATGCGGGAATCGTGCCGGACGATGCCGCTGGTCGGCGGGTTTCCTCGGGGATCTCCATGCGTTCCGGCGCTGCTCCTTACTCACCTCACCTCATTCTCGCCGACTCTCAAGACCTCGATGTTAACAGCCGCCCAAATCTCTTCATTCACTCGCTCGCTCCTTGAAGAGTTCCGTCGAGAACGCCCGACTTCGTCCGCACGCTCTGACACAGCGTAGGTAGCTATACAGAGGTGAAACATCTGCTCACACCGCCCACTACACCCGCACACACTAGCAAGATGACGTCACTGGCCAGCAACATGGAGGGACGTCGTTCGCCAATCAGCGCCTGGCAACTTGCTTGCCGACCTACAGCCCAGCCAATAGGGAATGTTTCGCGGAGCNACGTCGTTCGCCAATCAGCGCCTGGCAACTTGCTTGCCGACCTACAGCCCAGCCAATAGGGAATGTTTCGCGGAGCCCGGTAGCCAACCAGACACAAAGCCTGTCCTCAGAGCCTTGCGCAGCCACACACCTTCTGTTCTGTGCTGGAGCACNCCGGTAGCCAACCAGACACAAAGCCTGTCCTCAGAGCCTTACGCAGCCACACACCTTCTGTTCTGTGCTGGAGCACTCTGTGATCGGAATGCCTGTTGTCTTCTGCATAGTTGTCCTGTCTCAAGTGTGACTACACTGTAAAAACATTAATGCATTTCCTAAACGGCAGTGTAATAGTTAGACCTTCATTAGGTTTGGAAAAATTTAATTTATATCAGCGTTTCTAAAATACAGAGATGGGGAAATTCACTGAGCATTTACAGGCTACTATGGAAGTACGGGGAAAAAATTGTGATACATTTGCGAACATTTTGTTTACAATCTATCTCATGATCTTTTTTTTTAACTTCATATCGCACGACGGCCATGCATAAGATGGCCTACAAAAATCCCGTCCATGAAGTCCTACTGATCGGCTCTCGACTGCGAGGTCTTGAGAGTCGGCGAGAACGAGGCGAGGTGAGCATGGAGCAGCGCCGGAATGCCTTGGTGGGAGGCGAGTGCTCTAGCCGCCGCTTCACCGCGGCCTCTTGAAGCCCGGCTTGGTGCGAGCGCTACGCCTCGCTCGCGGTTCTCTCGCCGTGTGCTGACAGACGCGGAAGTAATCAATGAAGTGGAAAACATTGATGGGAGGAAGGGGGAGGTGAACAAACGTGCCCCTCCCATGTATCGAACTAAAACAAAGTTAGGTGGCGGGAGTGCAGAGCAGATGCGGTGCAGGGTGGGGGAGGCTGGGGTAGTCGTCAGCAGCCCGGGGCGGTGCAGGCGGGGGTCGCTGCCCTCAGCTGTGTCCCAGACAGGCGCTCGTCTAGCGCGATGAACCTGGCTGCCTCCATGGCGTGGCGTGGGGCAGGTCAGGCCCACATGCACATCGCACACTCTCCTCTCGTGCTTCACACCGCAATCATCTGGACCCACTTTGCACCAGCGTCGCCTACTTACCACAATCTGTACTTCGCAGAAACATTTCCGCACGCGCTACATGTCAATATCCTAAGGGCACAGCAGGATTTCTCTTCTGCTTATTAGCCGCCTATTTCTGTCAAAACACATTTTATTATTTCATTGGCCCATCATAATCTTTTCGCGAAAATCGGGTGTCCCTAACAATCTGCCTATAGTCAGTTCAAGGTCAGTTCGTGACATACTTAGTAAAAAAAGGTCGTACGTAGGAGCGATTTTTCAAAGGTTTGATTCATAAAGTGTGCAAATAGACATANCATACTTAGTAAAAAAAGGTCGTACGTAGGAGCGATTTTTCAAAGGTTTGATTCATAAAGTGTGCAAATAGACATAATTTCCAATGAATGCCCTAATATTCTGTGCACTTTACATGTGTTATTAATAAATACAATTGTCACTCATCATGTTAAGCATTAGGGTGGTGGCTGTGAAGCCTTGATTTTAAATGAAAATATGTATAGGATGTTCACGGTTATGTGAGCATTTTTGAGGCACCATCTACTTTTTCCTTTCAAGCATTTTTTATCCTTAAAATTTTTAAAAATAAATATCGCCATTTAAGTAATAAACACAGTGTAGAAATTCCACCACATTCGGANAAAAATAAATATCGCCATTTAAGTAATAAACACAGTGTAGAAATTCCACCACATTCGGAAGTTAACTTTTAAGGCTGAAATGAAACATATTTATTGATTATTATTAAAAACGAGAGGGCTTTCAAAAGTGCTTACTTTATCGTGAATAGCGTATAGTAGAAAGTTAGCCCTAATTGGCACAAAGTTATCTCAAATTACTGTACATTCTAAAGATGCTCCATTAAGAAATATNGTAGAAAGTTAGCCCTAATTGGCACAAAGTTATCTCAAATTACTGTACATTCTAAAGATGCTCCATTAAGAAATATTCGTGTTGTTTTTAAAGTTCACTGACAATGCTGTAACTGAGACCTGGTTCCAAATATTTCTGGGAGTTTTGTTTTTTTGTAATTTGTGTTTTGAATTTTGTGCGGTTTTAATGGAACCCCATGGCAGTCTTCTGTTGGGCGTGCAATACTGCTGTACACGTCTTGACTGATACCAGATAAGTTTGAAATAATTATTTACAAACAGGAAACCCAGCAGTTATTCATATAAACCGCATACTTCCTTAAACACCTTTTGAAGCACTGTTTAACATTTGACATCATCAGAATGAAATAATAACGACGTCAAGCTGGTACTAAAAAATAATTAGATAATAAAAATACACATTTCTTAAATTTTTAGACATATTGCTATAATATATATCTATTTCGAGTTTGAAATCCTAGTTTATTACAGTATCTTCCAGTGTATAAATATTTTATATAGAATTCGGTAAAACTAACATGGCGGCGAATAAAGCAATTTGTAAACTTCGAAGTAGACAAAACACAAAATACAAATTACAACTATAGCAAGCGCGATAGCTTGAAAGTGCCATCAGTCCTAGCGCGGGGTGTGTTTTCTATTCGTAGGTAAACATATTAGGAACACGTTTAACAGTTTCTTCAAGAAATGCGTATTTCAAACATGATGCAACGCCGTTAACGCTCCAGTCAGACGACCGCCTTAAGATATTTACGTAATACGGTTATATACATTTTGTAAAAATAAAACTCCTGATAGTGCACACCTAGTTACCCGTTATTTATAAAGGGAGAACGAGAAAGGAAGAAGCGGGCCAACATAAAACCAAATTGTACTTTCTCATCTTACGCTTGCGGACTGAGAGAGAAAGTAAGCTCGGCCAATGAACGCTGGCCACGTCATATAGTGACCGGCAGTTATCCAAGCAAGTCTCAGCAGGGGTGCCGTGTACTGGCTGTTCGAAAAACATCAGTAGCAGATGATGTACGTGACTGAAGATGGAAGGGAATGGTAACTCACAGAGATGCAGCAAAGTCATTCACAGCAGAGAACGGGAAATGATAAAGACTCCGATATTGGTAATGTTTACCATGGTTCTCCTTTAGCAGATCCGTTATAAATTCAGTATAATTAGATATTTTTTCTTTTTTGGGGCGGTGGGGGGATGGGGGCAGTGGATTTAAAATTTAAATTTAATGCTGTTGAAAATCTATTTTTTTTAAAAGAACTGCTTAACCATTTGCATATGGAACGTGTTTACACACCAGCATTATAATGAAATCAAGACAGTGTTTGTAGAAGACATTAGGCCTACAGATTTTTTGTATCTTATCTATTCGCCTTTAACGTTGCGAAGTGCTTGTAGGTAAACGGTTTTGTTATTAAAGTTGTACAATTTTCAATACTTAGGGGCCTATCACATTCGGTAAAACCTGTCCATGTTTTGCGTTATTTTACGGTGTAAAGTGCTATGTTTGCATGAACAACATGTATCTATTTACTTGCCTACTTCATCTGTAACTGTATCACTATCAGTAACAATAATAATATTCACATATGTCTGCTCCAGTTTTAATGAACGCTAATGGTCACCCAATGGAAAAAAAAAAAATACCCATACACTGTGCACATCAGTAAACAACAACCTGTCTCAAGGTCAGTGATGCATCTTTCCTGGCCACAAGCTTGCCTGTTATCTTATGAAATTTGTGAGATACACCCCTTCTGCAAAAATAGTACCATATTAATTTTAGTGCGAAATAAATGCTCATTCGCGACCAGTGATGGGTATTTAAAAGACGTTATTTACACTGCTGTTATGTACACTCGTTCGCCTCTAATTACTATAATGCTTTGTGCATTCCGATAGACAAAACTTATGGGGGATGAGCTAGTTTGTGTCCAATCAGCAGATTTCCCCAGAATGCACCAGTTGGTTGACATCACTGACCAAGCTATCTGTTAAAATAATTGTAAAATATATCTAGTCTACAGCATTANATGCACCAGTTGGTTGACATCACTGACCAAGCTATCTGTTAAAATAATTGTAAAATATATCTAGTCTACAGCATTAGTTTGTAAATACTGTTATAAGCTGTTCACAGTAAAGCGAGCCCTTGTCAGGTCCTAGTTACTTCTTCCTTCCAGCCACTTTGATCCTTTAACCACCTTTTAAAATAAATACTGCCATGTAAGTAATAAACACAGTGTGTATATTCCACCGCACTCGGAAGTTAACGTCTAAGGCTGAAGTAAAATATATTTATTGGCTATTATTCCAAATGAGAGGGCTTTCAAAAGTACTCACTTAACAGTGAACAGCCTATATCAAATTTATATAGTACATAATATTATTATATTTGATACCATTTGTCATGATTATTAATATTTAGAAAGTTTAGTTTATATATTATTTGTAAATGTAGTTTATATGGAAATCACATGTATTTTACAGCAAGCCTTACCATTCATTACATACTTTCTGGAGATTCACTATGTCCATTATCTCAGCATATTGTTAACGCGCACTTATACTCATTATAAACTAAAAAAGAAAGACAAAATGCTGAATAAATAAGTTTTGTTCAATCCAATTGCACGTGTCTGTGTACAAAATTTACTTAATATTTATGTGACTTTTTGTAAGTTTATGTGCTGAGTTTTAACTATGTTGCGGCATGGTTCATTACTAGAGACGTGAAAAATTCGCGAGTTCAATGACCCGCAGGCTAGGNAGTTTTAACTATGTTGCGGCATGGTTCATTACTAGAGACGTGAAAAATTCGCGAGTTCAATGACCCGCAGGCTAGGCTCTACAGTCTTATGTACAAATATGCCGATATCAACTGCGCATTGGTTGTCTGCTGTCACAGTGGAAGGCGGCAATNCTCTACAGTCTTATGTACAAATATGCCGATATCAACTGCGCATTGGTTGTCTGCTGTCACAGTGGAAGGCGGCAATTTGGCTAGCCTCCTCCAGGAGGTGTCAAACACCGTGCGGCCCAATGGCTGAAGTTTTATTAGAACACGTGTTTTGAATTTTAGCTTGTCCCAAAATGAATCCGCGAATTTTTCAGGTCTCTANGCTGAAGTTTTATTAGAACACGTGTTTTGAATTTTAGCTTGTCCCAAAATGAATCCGCGAATTTTTCAGGTCTCTATTCATTACTTGTGTGCGTAAGAACGCACGTTATTGTTATAATGTGAATTTTGTAAACTTTGAGCCTCGGACTGTGCAGCGAATGTTTTCCGTCCTGCTCGTACACGGCCGGCCGACGGTGGACTGGACACCCCTCAAGACAGGACTATAGTCGGTTCACGACTGGAAGAGACTTTCTTGAAGCCCTGCTAAAGATCTACTATCAAACCCATTTAGTATTCTTCCGCCAAAGGTAAACAAATATTGTTTACATGCAATGTTTACATTCCACTGTGTGTGTACATGTGTTCGTACACCCATTATAAACGTNTAAACAAATATTGTTTACATGCAATGTTTACATTCCACTGTGTGTGTACATGTGTTCGTACACCCATTATAAACGTCATGTACCTATATATTATTTATGGATATTCCACAAGCGTAAAGTTTTTAATCTTGAGAATTTCACACAAAAGAATATGCGATGCCAGCGAAAAACATTTCATTCTATAAACCCAAAATGTGAGTATTAAAAATTTGATGTTTCGTGTGTGTGTGTGTGCAGGTTTGGTTTTGACTGGAGGGTTGGGTGGGGAAGAAACAATTTCACTTTGATTACATATTATATATGTGGCACAATACTTTGCATTGAAATGTGTCAACATTCAAGGAGTCCATCCAACAACATAAACATGGCACCGCCAATCTCTCATAAGCCCCCGGATGGCCGTGCTGTTACGAGGTCAGGAACCGAAGTTCCCATAACTCTTATAGTGGGTTTGCAACAAAAATTCAATACGACAGACTTTGTTCAAATTATACATAAAAATAGCGAAATGCTCGTATTGTGGTGAATCGATAGTTGTAGTCTATTTACAATCGATTGTTAGTGACTTTCGATAAATTCCCGTACATCGAAGGCAAAATAATCAGTATTGATCGAAATTGCTACATACGTTAAAAAGGCGTGGTGGTAGACTGAGTCGGATGTTTCGCGCAATTGTAAAACGTTATTTAAAAATGGTTGTGACGGTTTTTGACAGGACGGCAGAGTTTGCGAGTGAAGGATTCTACGTCTTCGACAATGTGAAACAAATTCTAATGTGCAAATACTGCAACGTTAGAATAGAGTGGCAAAGGAAAGACACGTGCGCGAAACACATAAAANACAAATTCTAATGTGCAAATACTGCAACGTTAGAATAGAGTGGCAAAGGAAAGACACGTGCGCGAAACACATAAAAACATAAGGAATCAGTACAACGAGAATCACTCGTGTTTAATTTTAGTATGCAATAATTTTTGGTTTATTATTTCTCAGGATATTAGTAAAACAAGACAAATTAATGAATTATTATAGGTTAAACAAGATAATCACACATATTCTCTGGCACGTGTCAACAACACAAGGAACGAAGGTTAGTACACAAATGGCCGCGTTACTTTCACCTTGAGCGTGATCATGTGACTATGCAAGAAACGTTGAAATCTAAATACGTTAGCATCACGTCATTAATAATTGGCATAATAAGATACAAGTCTTTTCGACACCCATTTGTAAGCTATAAATTAACAATTACGTTATTTCCTCTCTTTGTGCTGGCAACCTAACGGCATAACTGTATCCGCGCTGGCCGCTGTTTGTAATGTTATATGCATGTAGCTAACGGCTAGGGTGTTTTTTCAAAGGTTGATTTTCAAAAGTTTCTTCCAGTCGTGAACCGACTATAGGGAGCTCGCGCGCACTTGCCGCTCTCTGTACTGTTGGCTGAGCCCTCCTGTCGCACAACAGACACTGTAGACGGTCGTGCATTTTGTTACCATTTTCTCTCTTAGTGGGCTAAACCAAGTTCGTTAAAGGATGGAGGTATTAATCAAATAAAAGAGTTAATTATAATTTCCTAATTTTATTTACAATAACTACAAACAAAATTATTTCGACTCAACATTTAACAATAAATTGATATCGCTTGCTGTTTACAATTAATGCCTTCAATCAATACAATTTACAATTATCTCAAACCAATTAACCTAATTAAATAATTAAAAATCAGGTCAAATAGACAGTGTATCAAAACCTATTCTATTATTTTACAAATTGTATGTCCATATACGACAGTTACAGTATTTACAATGAAGTCCGTATCACATGTTATTCAGTCCCACCTCAGTTTAGTCCAGGTCTCACCAGTCCACAATGATCTAGAGTTCTCCGAGCTCCGTCACGCACAGTAGCCTTCACTTGTCGGGTTTCACGCCCTCTCGTCCATTCACACACCACGAACACCTCGTTCGCCGTCGCCTCGCAATCTCCCGTCGTCATCCGTCCTCTAAACGTCGCTCGATTACCGCACTCAGCTAAGAGACGGCGACAGTCCAGCTGTGGCTTGTATTTATAGGGTCGTAGCATCACCCAGAAATTTCTCTAAATGCCGCATTGTGCACAGGGTCCTAGTTGCCAGAATATTCTTGCGCATCTCTACACTCGTCGGCTTCTCTGGCAGTGGGAGGTGAAGGAGCTGTGATGCCAGCCAGGTCTCGCCGCTGTCAATCNGGAGGGGAGGGTCGATGTGGCCCACCCCCACCCCCACATATCGGGAGCTCGCGGCCGATGCGAGCTGCAGCGCGTAACTATATTAAACCAGTTAAGTTTGAAATGTTTTTGACCTACTTGTAGGTCACGTCTCAGGTCAAGTGGAACTACTTTGATAATTCCTTTGTCCTTGAAAAAAAAACTCACAAGAATACAGATTCATTGCTTAGAGAGTGCTTAGTCGGGCCACTACAACCTAGAGGCAACAATAATTGTACTGGGTAAGAAACAAATCTTGTAACTGCAAAATTAGCGTGATTTGTAGACAGGCTTGACTGTACCGCCCACTATATATCTGAACACTATCCACAAAGTCATTGATTGCAGACTTTTTAGATTCTGCAAAGAACACATTTTTTATGCATTCTGTACATAAGAGTATATATAGTATACAATGTTGTTTTTGTAGACGTTTGTAGTTGTTAATGAATTCGGATAATAATTTCTTGTTCCCCACGCACTTTCTTCCCTTGAACGTGACATCAATCGCCCTCTTTGCTTACTTTTACAAACTTGTCAAGTGTTTTTGTTAGTAAAAAAAAATGTTTTAATAATTGCTGCCAAAATAATAATGAGAATTTCCATCGGGTGCGAAAGTTGCGCATTTGTGAAGTTAATGTTGGCGAATCTGTAGCCACAGGAGAGCTGCGATGTTTTGTTTGCCCGCCAGACGAGATATGTTTACATTGCATGCATTCTTGTCTTCTAATAGTTAAAGTTAATTTAAAAATTACAGAAGATTAATTTGGTATGCACCATTTTGAAGTTTAAACGTGTTGTAATTAATTTAAAGAAAAATATTAACTTCTATTATTTCTTGAAAGCGGATGTTATAATTTGTAATTTGTGTATTTTGTTGCATAAATAACATAACTAGAGATAATGGTATTTCGCGGGAAAAAATGACTGTTTGCTAGGATTCAACGTACTGTAAACATATCTGACAGTTTCCATTTTTCAATGGCTGAATGCATGTCTGAAGCTACTGCCCCATTTCACTGGACCAATGAGTATTCTGATACTATAATGCAGAACGTTCGTGATTGGTCTGCCAACAACTTAGCCGAATCAAAACCTTATTCATACAATCATGAAAGACCAATCTAGATAGAGTGTTATAGAATATATCTTGGCTCAAATTTTTTTTTCGCGATTTTTAATTATCTCTTAACATAACCCTTATGATACCGCACTTCTGGAAGTTGAGGAAATCGTGAAAGGCATAAGAATGGACCGATGTGATTAAAACTTAGTGGAAATGTTGATCTCATGGTAGGAGAAAAATCGCACAATTAGAACTCTGTGTGAGAATGTTCGATTTTGGGTAGTTTTAGCGCGGACATTTTGAACCACTGTGCGGTGTAGAGTGGAGTGGAGGGGCTTCGGCGGCCTACATAGGGCAGGCATAGTGTCGTCCCTATAGTCTATATGCCTTGGTGGGAGGCAAGTGCTCTAGCCTCTGAGAAACCGCGGCCCCATATTGATGGCGGTGTCATTAGAAAGTAAATAAATAGTTAAGGTAAATNGAGGGGCTTCGGCGGCCTACCTAGGGCAGGCATAGTGTCGTCCCTATAGTCTATATGCCTTGGTGGGAGGCAAGTGCTCTAGCCTCTGAGAAACCGCGGCCCCATATTGATGGCGGTGTCATTAGAAAGTAAATAAATAGTTAAGGTAAATAGGAACGGAGAAGAAATCAGCAGTAGTCTGTATAATTATCCTACCATTGACCTTGAGTCTTGAAGACAAACAATACATTTGTTGTTTGCTGTCAAACACTGAAGATTCCCGTTGCACAACGTGGCAACCCAAAACCATCACAGTACAAGGACTGCGGACATTATTACAACGAAGAAGGAAACAATGAAATAAACGATTTCCCGAGTAAATACGGAACCACAGTGCTGCTGACAATCTGAGGTTCGCACACACGCACAGTTATTAAAGACAAGTTATAAGTCAGGCGCCTGTATGCAGCGATGCAGAAACAGCAGCTCACACAACACCTCACGCGATTGCTGCACCTCACGACGGTCGTTTCTCACTTTCACTCTCCGCTAGCGGTTGAGCGGAGAAGAAGAAAACCTGCTGGTCGCGTATTCTACACGAAGTGATTACTTTTCCCTTATTAACCGTACATAAAGTACTAACGAACGACTGAAGTCAAGTTACACGGCAATGTCGTAGGAACGACTGAAGCCAAGTTTCACTGCAATGTCGTAGGAACGACTGAAGTCAAGTTTCACTGCAATGTCGTAGGAACGACTGAAGCCAAGTTTCACTGCAATGTCGTAGGAACGCCTGAAGCCAAGTTTCACGGGGTTATGTTCTGGAGGAGTCGCGCTCGTGATGCGAGTCCCGTCACCAAGGGCCGTGTTTGCTGAGTGCTGCTCCCTTCACTAGTCAGCTACTACCTAAGTCCATCCACACCATCGAGATCCTCACCTTAGTGGAGCGACACGCGGTGCTGCTATTCTTCATTGCGGTAGCAAAAACTATTGATCTACGCCTGTGCGTTGAGAAAACGTTACGTGCCTCGTCGGTAAAGTACTAGGGTTGTGCTCTACAATTTATTATAGAGGAGATATATGATATGGTAGGGCCATTTTGCAGTTAAAAAAAAGTTCAAGGCCATGCATTGCTGGCGCGCATTAAACGAATTTTTGCGACTACGTTCATCGCTTTGAGCGGCCAGGGGAACCTTTAATTGAATTTGAGGAATCAGAGGTCGCTCATCAGCGGGCTGTATGTTTAGAGCGCCGCGTGTACGCACACTGTGTGCGTTGTTGCCCGCGCCGCGTTCGATCGCTGAACTCCGGGCTCTAGCAGTGGAAATGGAAGGGAGGCTTACCGCTGCGACAGAATACCGAGCAACCTTCTCCCCGTTGGTATATCCCGCTGCCAAACCGGCGCGTGGAGCTGACGTCACAGCAGTCAGCCACAGGGTGCAGTTTGGGGTCACGCAAGTAATGAGTGCACTCAGCCACGTGATTCCTGCAGTCAACGCAAGTGTTTCCGTTGTGGGAGAAGAGGGCTCGTGCAGGGAGAATGCACGTTGGCGGGAAACAAGTGGCGGCGGCAAATGTGTGCGGTGTTTCCTGCCGTTGTTCTTTTCTGCAAAAAAAGCCGCAAGTTGGTAAATAATATATTGTGCAGATGGTGTGTGGTGAAGCATTATACTCAGCTTGCTTTGGTAGATACGGGTGCCACGCATTGCGTTGCCAGCTGGAGTAGTGTCAAACAGTTAATTCCCGCTAAGGCGCTTTCACGTTCTCGTGTACGTCGTGTTGACTAGTTGCAGTTATGCATAGCAAATTGTGACGTGTTGAAAGCTGCGCACGAAACAGATTTACGTTTCAAGATCGGTAGATTTCCGTGGACGTTCCCCTTCTGGGTGTTGCCGGTGCTTACTTACGACCTCATCTTAGGCCTTGAATTTTTGGGAAGGGCGAGTGCCTCAATTAATATGGAGGATTTTACATTGTCGTTTGTTTTTGCTCTCAACATAAAGATCAGTTTGGGAAGTGGGTCAGAAATTCAATTTGAAAGGGAACATGTTAATTTCGATTCATGACCATCTGAGAATAAAAATGAATGTTTGTCAAGGTTACGTGAGGAGTTTAGTGATGTAATAACTGATAAGATAGGGAAGTGCGATGTGTTCCGTATAAGTTGGCCTTGGTAGATGAAGTGCCGGTTCGTGACCGCCATTTTCGCTGTCCGACACCAAAATTGCAGGCATTTCGTGACTTCATTCAAAGATTACTACAAGCCGGAGTAACAGTTCCTTCAACATCCGAGTACTGCTCGCAGGAATTTTTAGTAAAAAAGCAGGAAGGCGATAAGTGTAGGTTGGTGGTGAACCATTCTCTGACAAATAATACAATTCATGAGGACCCATTTTCTTTACCTTCTGTCGATTGTGCTTTACAGCATTTGGGACGAGGTAAAGTGTACTCAGTATTAGATTTAAATAATAGTTCTCATCAATGTCTTCTGGACCCGTCCTTTAGGAAATACACGGCATTTAGCACTCCGAGGAACCTGTTCGAACATTTCGGTAGTCAGGCGTTGCCGCGCGTTTTGGTCATGTGTTGGCGGAATTTAAATATAAATTTGTTGTCAATTGCGTGGCTGATGTGATCATCTAGAGTAATGATTTTGAGTCGCATTTGGGACATTTACGTCAGGCGTTGGAGAGATTTAGGGAAGTAGAATTAACGGCGAATCCGGATAAAGTAACTTTGTGTGCCAATAAAGTGAAACCAGGGGTCAGCCCGCGGAATCCGTGGGTTCACTGTCCTTGTGTGAAGCAGGTAAACGGGTGCAATTTGAAACCCAGTTTTTTTTGACAGAGTGTAATTATATATATGTTGTCCTAGGGGGCTACACTAACTTGAGCAATCCTGAGTCCATTATGGTACGAATTTCTAAATTATCGTACAAAATACCAAAACTATGATACACCATACTATAATTATGGTACGCAAAATATGGGCCAACTGACTTAGTACGACAGTTATGGTACATGCTTATGGTACTGACATTTATCCAAAAGGGTCAAACTAACTTTAAGTCGAGGGAAGGTCCTAAGAGTAACCCCTTCCTCAAATCCCATCGAAATCGCCCGAAAACTGCGGCTTCAATGCCCGAAAATATAATACCCCCTCCTCACCCGGGGGTTCCGATATTCTTCCAAAAGGTCATAACTGATTCACCGGCCGAGGGAGGGTCCAAAGACAACAGCCCTCCCTAAAATCCCACCGAAATCGGCCAAAAACTGTGGCTTCAAGGCCCGAAAAACATAATTCCCCCCTCCCCCGGGGGTACCGACATTTTTCCAAAGGACATAACTGACCCAACGACCGAGGGAAGGTTCAAAGGGACATCCTTCCTTCAAATCATGGCGAAATCGGCCTAAAAATGCGACTTCCAGCCTTAACCCAAGTTCAAAAACACCCCTCCCTTGTNATCGAAATAGGAAGGATCAGCGGATGGCATAAACTTTGTTCCAGCCTTCTACCCCTTAAGGGAGGGGCGCTGCGCGCCTTCAAAAATACCCCTCAAACTTCCGTTCGTGATTTATGTTATAGATCCTTGGGTTATGTGATATGCGAGAGTAAATTATTGTTGGATGAGGAGCGAGTGAGTGGCGCCGATTGTACATATCCCGCATCCTCGCACCTTGAAACGGGCGCAGACGTTTCTGGGATTGGTGGGCTATTCAGCTAGCTTGTAGGGAATTTTGCAGAAATCGCAGCTCCTTTAAATTGCCTAAAGAAAAAAGAGGTCGAATTTGCGTGGGGCCCGGAGCAGGAGCAGGCCATTGTCCAACTTAGGAAAATACTTAGTACTCCTCCTGTTTTCACGTCGCCTGACTTCGTTCGCCGTTATGCAGTACAGGTCGATGTGCCTGCGGTCGCTGTGGGCGCTGCCTTAGGTCAAGGGTCGATGGTAGTACTGCTCCAGTGGCTTATGCTAGTAGGTCGCTGACTGGAGCCCGAGCTAATCTGGGGACATAAGAGAAGGAGACTCTGGCATGCCTTATTGGGCTTGAAAGACTCGCGGCTTACATAGAGCACGAGGAATGTGACCTTTTTACGGACAACCAGGCGTCGAGTTGGGAGTTAAGTCACCCGCATCAGTTGTGAAAGTCAGGCAGGAGGGTGCTTCGGTTATCTCGGTCCAGATTTAAGGTACACCACGTTCGTAGCAAAAATAATCCCGCGGCTGATGCATTTTCCAGGATGTTTGACCCTGCAGATTTAGAACAAGTTGAGGCAGATCCGCCACCGGAATGTCTCGTGCAGTTGCGGAAGGCACTGGGATCTGATGCGTGGTGTAAGCAGACTACAACTGACATTGCCGCTGGAGTATCGTGCCCGGACATTCTTAAGGATAATTTAATATTTTTTACTGGGATAACGGGACGTGCACGGAAATTAGCGGTGCCGGAAATGTTACGTCCAACAGTGCTAAGATATTTTCACGATTCCCTTTTTTGAGGCCATCTAGGAATTAAAAAGACGTTGAAAATTTCTTAGCATTTTGCGTGTCCTTCAGTAAAGGCTGATGCGACTCAGTATGTGCGATCGTGCCGCGATTTCCAACGTTGCAAGCAAGCCGGACAGACTAATTACGGTCAGGTGAAACCTGATTGTCCCTGGCAGGTGGTTCATCTAGATATCTTCGGGCCGTTAGTTCGCTCCCGTAAGGGAAATGTTTGTTTGTTGATAGCTTTGGACACCTTTAAGAAATTCGTAATTCTACTGCCACTTTGGAATATGAAAGCGCCCAACCATTGTGAAAAAAAATTGTCTGAGCAGGTTTGGAAAATTTTTGGTGCTCCTGCGGAGATCGTTAAGGACAATGTTAGTTATTTCCAATCAATATGTTTCAAAGACATGTGTTTCCGTTGGTCATTACATAATTTTATCTCTAGTCCGTATTTACGTAAGGGCAATCAGGTGGAACGTTTTAACAAGAATATTAAAGGCTCTTTAACTATTTGTTATAATCAAGATCATACCTTGTTGGACGGAGATATGGAATTGATCAGTAAACGAAACGAAACTTCGTGTGGGGAGTGCACCCAGGGTAAGGCGACACCCACCGAATGACGGTCTTTCCAGCTGGGACCCGTAGGTGACCGTCATCCCCGGGAATGACAGAAATGAAACCCTAGAATGGAGCGGCGCTGGAATGCAAGGGCGGGGGAAACGGGAGTACCCCGAGAAAACCCACCGGTAAGCGGCATCGACCAACACGGTTCCCAGATGCGAAAATCCGGGAGTGAACCCGCCGGGGATCGAGCCCGGATCACCGTGGTGGGAGGCGAGCGCCCTGGCCACTACGCCACCGCTGCCCCGGAATTTATCAGTGTTGGATTCAATAGTGCACTACATGATTCCACTGGGTACTCTTCTTCCTTGCCCCCCCCCTCTTAGACATTTGGAATATTCCCTTGCCCCCTTCCTTGGATGCCGCTGAGCGAGATCGTCTCTTGGCTGATGTAGCTCGCCGTTTGGAGGTTGCGAAACGTGAAGTTGCAGGGCGTTTAGGCACAAATAGGTTGCCGGCACCTTTGCCGCCGGGGACTTGGTACTGTGTAAAACTTTTCTTCTGGCCGATAGTGATAAAGGACTTGGGGTCGAAATGTATTCCCAAATTTGTGGGACCCCTCGTTATTTCTAAATTTCTATGACCTATTGCAGTTTTGTTATCCGTGCCCGGTACTTTGCGCAATTACCGGAAAGCGCAAGTGTCGCATTTGAAAATAATATGTTCCACGGACTTAGTTATGTTGTTTTTTTTTATAACTCGCAGTGCGTGCCTTTCTTTATGGTAATTTCCCCTAATTCTTCTTTGTTTTATTTGGTATTTTTCCGCCCATGGTCCGAATCGGCGTTGAGTGTTGTCGTCGATCTGCTGTTGAGTGGAGTTTGCGCCTGCGTATCAGCTGAAGACTTCCCGCCGCACTTTACTGCCCGGAGAGCTACGGCCTGGCAGGCGTTGGGTGACGCAGCGAGACTAGGATAGCGCTGGACTATGAACATTGTCCCCGGGAGCAGGGACTCTACCAGGACACTGACTGTGCGAGAACAGTTGATGCTTGAATCAAGATGCTGCTTCAAGAACAGAAGATTTGACATGAGTGTTTTGTATTAGGTCACCTGTATTTCTACTCTGTGTCTGACACTCTTTTACACCACTGTGTTTCTCAAGTTTTATATATACACTTCTTAATCTACACTTCTCCGCCATGGAACTGTTAGGTCACTTTTCTTCGCATTTTCGCGTTTGAACTGGATCTTAATATACTTTTTTCGGTGATATCGTCGTGTATGGACTTTTCCTTGGGCAAACGAACGTTCTCTTTGGAGAGGAGATTGCACTGATTGCAGCACGCTTCTCGCCGTCGTTAAACTTTGCCACCACTCCGTCGGTTTCCCGATCTTGGTGTCCCAACCTTCCTCCCGTTCTTCAACCTCTATGGCTTCCCTCCCTCTGCGCATTCACCGTATTTCCCCTACTTTGGTTTCTGTTTGTTTCAATGTGAAAATGAAGTGTATTTCCGACATACAAGCCTGCTTGATCGTCTCGGCGGTCTTAAAGTTAATTGCATTAAAATGATGGTCCATTACTTGTGTTTTAAGGCGATGTGCGGCGAATGCTGCAGGTGGGTCTGGCAGTCAGGATAGATTAATATTTCTGATGTGGTTTTGATTAACGAGCTAAACAAACGTGATGTAGTGACCGTGTAGTTCTTGCTTTGGATTTTGTCATATTTGGTAACTTGTATTGAGGTACTTTTTTATTTTATGGCTTGTTTCAGCCAGTGGTGTTTGACTTGCGTTGACATACTTGACCGCACTGCCTTCGTAGTTTCAATGTTGTCTGCCCACCTGCAAAGCATCAATTGTAATTTGATACGAGTGTTTATTTGTGATTGTAAAGTGGTAATTGCTAATAATCGGGTGTTTGATTGAGAATTGTAACCAAATAATGTTTTATTTTTAATCATTTTAATTAAATTGTATAGCGGTTTTAAGTGTTAAGCTCCCACAGAGCATTAAATGTATATATATATTTTTTTTTTGGCACATGCATGCAGCACCTTTGGTAGGTCCGATAAATATGACGCTTGCCTGCTAATCTGTATGGGTTTTGATTGACGTTTTATTCTTTGTATTTTTAAAGATTTCCTGTCTGAAAGCTGTTAGATAAATTAGTTAGAAATTATGGTGCGCAGAATTTAAAGCTACGATGATTGAATGTTATCAGAGTTCTGAATAATTATTATATAAATAAGTCAGTTAATTTGTTTTGAAAGTCTGGTTTAGTGAGTGTGTATAAGAAACAAGGTTTGATCGATTACTGTTATATTTTCATTGATCAATAATATTAATGTGTTAAGTGGCATTTGATCTCACTAATCTGTACTTAAAAGATTAAAATACATTTTTGTCGTTGGCCTTGGAATATGTTTTATTTATTTAAAAAACAAGCTCGTAGCGCGGCACAGCGCCGCACGCTGAGCGCACTGCCGCGGCGCTGCTGGAAACACCTCGGGAACTGCGGACCTCACGGAGTCACTCTGGGTAGAGATGGAGCCACGCGCTTGTGCATACACCGGGAATACGCGAGGCAGCTCATAAGCCAGGCCAGGGGACTGCTTCGGCTTGCGGGGGGGACCTGCCTAATTGCGCTCTCCCCCCACCAGAGTGATGCGCAAGTATCACTCTGGTTAAACCCAGCACCAAATGAAAGAAAGTTCACACGCCCCCTCTCTACTAGTACTTTTTCCTATCATAATAAAGAGCATGATTCCTATCCTCTGTCTCCTGTAGCATTTTCTGTTAAATATAATAATGCATGAAACAATTTTTTAATTCTTTCCTGTCGAAAGGGTTTTTACGGTGACTATGCCGGTTTTTCCCTTTCTATTCTAAATATAGTTTAGCTATAAGCACACTTAGGGAGGTTGGCATGGCCAAAAGCAGGCCATGGCAGCCCAATCCCTCTTTGCCGTGATGCATGTCTCCTTGTATGAAATCCTTTCCTTGTAAGCGTATGGGGCTTAGCCCTGAGACGCACTTAGTTCCCGTGCCTACCGCGGGCTCACACATAACACTTAGTTTTAGAGTAGTTAGTAAAAAGAAAAAAAAAATTCTTCGGCTTGAAGGGTGGTGGCTGGGCACCTCGACTGACAGCATAGGTGGCCAAGTTGTGCTATACAGTATTATCACATCGAAGTTTATTATGGGGCTATACATATCGCCAAGATAAACTGTAATGCTACAGTGCTTTCCTGTATGTTTATATTCTTGAGCACCACACACACCACTGCAGTTCCAGAGTGGGGTTGGTGGGTGGGTGGCTCAACATCTTCCCCGCTGCACTACTCTTACAGTCGTCCACCACTGCTTTAGAGGCCCCGTGATGAGGTACATATGCAGCAGAGCTGGGGAGGCAGAAGTACCTCGAGAAAAGCCACTGGCCAAAGGAAACGTCCGCCATATAAGTACAAGGCGAAATGGTAACTAATGTTACTGCTCACAGTTCTCATACTGTGTGACCTTGTGTACAGAGGAGGCACGGACCCGAGCTGCAGCAACGACGTCGTCTGCGCATAGACTAACGATGACGTAGACAGATTATCGTCTTCTGCGCATGTACCCATCATTGACCTACCCCACACCAATACGACTGACAAAGTCATATGGTCAACACTGATGAACGTATTTGTTTTCATCTTAATTTTCCCAAGACAGACTTTTTCATATGAAAAAATACTTTTACCAATTTGTATTTAAACTAATTGCATTTAAAATTACGTAGAAGAAGTATACAAACATATTAAAGCACTATTTTACATAAAAGGCGTTCCAACCTCAAATTTCCTTTCACCAAGGCGAGCCGGGTTCGATTCCCTGCGGGGTCGCTCCCGGATTCTCGCACATGTGAATCGTGCCGGACGATACCGCTGGTCAGCGGTTTTTCTCGGGGATCTCCCGTTTCCCCCGCCCCTTAATTTCTGGTGCTGCTTGATACCCCGCTTCAGCCCGGCTACCCGTCACGAGCGCTTAAATGAGTCACTAGCAGTAAAAATATTTTTGGGGGCTAATGATTTTAGGCCCAGTTACTTAAGGACTCGAGACTTTGAGACTAGTGACTTTAGGGATAGTGACTTAAGGACTAGTAACTTTAGGGCTAGTAACTTTCGGACTAGTAACTTCAGGGTTACTGATTTTAGGGCTACTGACTTTAGGACTAGTAGCTTTAGGACTACTGACTTTAGGGCTAGTAACTTTAGGGGGACTGACTTTAGGGCTAGTAACTTTAGGGGGACTGACTTTAGGGCTGGTAACTTTAGGACGACTGACTTTAGGGCTAGTAACTTTAGGGGGACTGACTTTAGGGCTGGTAACTTTAGGGGGACTGACTTTAGGACTAGTAACTTTAGGGCTGGTAACTTTAGGGCTGGTAACTTTAGGGCTAGTAACTTAAGGACTACTGACTTTAGGGCTACTGCCATACTCCCGCTTCCCATTGGCTCTTCGTTGTTAAGAGCGGCCCAAACCTCGGTAATTATCTAGTTTAGGGGCTTTTCTGAAAAACACAATAAAAATTTAAAATTATGATATATTTCTACTCTACTAATGATGCAGAACAGGAATATACTAGGGGCATCGCTTTAAAATAAGTGCAACATATTTTTAAAAATTGAACAAGTTTGTGAGATGACTGTTTCTGACAGTTTGTTTACGTTTATGAACGAAACGTTTTATGCCAACAAAAGTTGTTTTAATGAATTCAGCATAGCTTACCTAGTTGATATTGAAGCGGCCGTAGTGTTAAAATAAGTAGAACATATGTTTGTTTGTGTCTATAAACGTCAGAGGAATTATACCAGCCCCCTACCTAGGTGAGTCAATTTACATTCTTTTGG
>NQII01002174.1:239041-271404 GCA_002778355.1 Clitarchus hookeri
GGGGGTGAAATGCTGCAAAGAAGAGCGAGTCCACCCCCTGGGCCGCCTGGCGGATCGATGCAGGGTGCCGCGCCGGAACAAGGGTGAAGGACCCTCGCCCGTGGCAGCCGGGAGACTGGGGTTGTTCACCCGCAGACAACTTTCTCCCCGGCTAACAGTCTGCCAGGTCCAGGAGCCCGCCGTCAGCAGCGGCTCGAGGGCACACAAGTACGTACTTCCTCCCAGAATGCGCTACAAGCCCTACCTTCGCCTACTTCGTCGCACACTCGTCTTTAAGCGGGTAGTACAACTTGCATCTTAGATTTGTGTTTGTTTCACCGCACCTTGCTTTTCAGATCAAATATTTCAAAATGAGGGCCCTCAGGGCATAGGGCATGTAAGTCCACAATATTTCGCCCATGCTGCTTTTGTTGCATCTGTAACCATAACAAAGATTAAATATTTATTTATTCTTTTTCAGTCTCAAATGATAAAAAAACAGACTGAAATCAGCCCATTTTGGTTTCAGGAATTATACAAACTAGTTATGTATGTAGTACCAAGGTATGAATTTTAAAATTAAATAATTTCAATAAGTTGTAAATGAATATAAATAAACACAAAACGACAAGGATACCATCGCCTTTAAGGCGTCCGTCTACCTGGCTCGCTGTGTGTTTGTGATGGGCCTACACGTTTTAAACAAACAAACTATTTCCCTTGTGCAAAATCTGTTGCACGAGTAAAGAAATAAAACTTCAGACTAAAGGGTTTTCACGGCAAAGTGAGCATTTTTGAAAACAACCTTTGAAAAAAAAATACTGCCTGTAGCTACATGTGTGTTGCGGTACGCACAGCACGCAGGTTCTCAGTTGCAAATAGCATTTTTAAACTTTTGTATGTGACCAACAAATAAATTTTCTACTGTTATAGCTTAAAATATTTTTGTGCAAATTCTTGCGAAAATAATACATATATTTAACCGAAAAACAAATATAATATTACGAAAGAGAAATGAATGCGACTGAAGAAATGGGTAATGCTAGTTCATACACTTTGCGCTCGTAAACCGAGATAGCGTTATCCGGTAGTTATTTCCGTAGCGATAATAACGGGTTAGTAAAATAATTAATAGAGTTGTGTATCCCAGTTATATAAACTGGATGTAAGGCACTCACTGGCTCAAATGACTCACTAAACATTTAGGTCGAAATAAAACCTATAAGCTAGAAAACCCGTCACAGCCGCGCATTTTGTGCTGCTGAGTAAAGCACGGCAGGTAGAGCTCATTATGCTCTCGTGGTCGGGTTTTACAGAGTAGAGAAGACAAATATCGTGTTAGCGCGTGGTTCAAATGTGGAGCATCGTTTACAATTGGACTGTTGTAGAATTGCGGGCAAAATAGTTCAGCTGGAATGTGAAGTGGTGGCTTAACTGTTTAAATACCAGGAAACAGGTATCAAATTTCGATCTTTTTTTTTTTGCGGTGGAAATACGCAGGAAACGAAAACTGCGTTCCGAAGCACCGCAGCTTTTGTAAGGCTTTCAAGTTGGTCTGCAGTTATTGCTGACACAGACTTACAACTATCCTTGCATTCTATGAAAATAAATGTAAGTTTCTATCTGAAATACAATGCTCTGCGCCTCGGAGATACTCCTCGTATTAATTCCCTTATTTTACCGTGAATCTTACCGTAAACCAATCTTCAAATACGAGACACAATGCGTTACCTCCATGGCTAAGGCGCATTAGGAGTTCCCGTAACGTCGTGTACAGTCGTCACGTTCGTCCGTAAAGTCACGTAAGCGTAACATATTGTAAATCAATAATGAGGAATGTGCCTCATGTGCGTGTGAAGTGCTTGAAAATCTACTTTAATCAACTTAATTACAAAATAACGTAGGAAAGAAAGAAGCGAGAAAACGAATGCTGTCACCCAGCTTCCAGCAACTCAGTCAGGTACAATTTTATATTTGAACGAAATGTTGTCCAACTAAAGACACTGCTTACAAGTACTTTTATTCGCATTAAAAAAAAACTTGTACGGCATATTTTTTACACAACGGCCTCTCAAATTCACAATTTTAGAATGTTTTTGGGATGTAAAAATAATAAAAACTAACTCATTTACCGAAATGAGATAATTCACAATGAAATTATATATTATGGGTCACTTTAAGTGATCTTTAAAAACACGCTATAAAATGTTTTTTGCAATTTTAAAAAATTGCTAAAATAAGGAAGTTATTGTACATTTTTTATTTGTAGCCGTCAATCATTTTTTGTAAAATAAGTTTTGCTAAGCAATCCTTAAAATTATTTAACACAAGAAGTTTCAGTCACCCTTGCTAAGTGGTCTGTAAATGACTTAATTTTTGTACGTCCCAAAAACACTAAAACTTTGATTTTGACTTGCCATGATGCAAAAACTATGCGATCTAAATATCTGTGTGCGAGGAAAGAGAACTTGTAAGAAATGTCTACAAGTCGAACAGAGTTTCGTACAAGTATAACTAATGAAGACGGTGGCCAGCTGCCTGATAGAGTCGGCCCTCGCATCCTAACCACAGGCACCTTCGCCTTTAACGGCCGTCGTGATAGTTTCGCTCGCAGCCTGACTGACTGCACGTCTGTCATCAATTGCACGGATATCGCCGGTTGTATCAACACCTGCTGTCAGGCAGGGGCCGAGTGTTCTCACCCCACGACGAATGCCTTACCGCTTTATGCACGCGGAACGTTCACTAACGAATATTTTCAAAGAAAGAAATGTCAGCGTATTGGCGTTGTAAGACTGCGAACAAAGCATTGATTACGCAGAACTTGCTATGGTAACGGGTGACTGGCTTTAAGAGGCTGTATCATCCCATACAGAAATTATTCGTTTTAGTGTCATAACAAAAAATAGACATTACTGGAAATGTTTCGGTATTAGAGACGATGGTTTATCGCGGGAGAAGTTGACTGTTTGCTAGGATTCAGCATACCGTACACATATCTAACAGTTTTCTTTCCTTATTGGCTGTCATACATGTATGAAGATACTACCCCATTTCACTTGGCCAATGAGGATTCTCATACTATAATGCAGAACGTTCGTGATTGGTCTGCAAATAGCTTAGCCGAGGAAAAACTTTGTTCATCCAATCATGAAGGAATAAACTAGTTAAAGTGTTATAGAAGATATGTTGGCTCAAATTTTTTTTCGCGATTTTCCACCATTTCTATTCACCGTAGAAGCATTATATTTCATAGTTCTGTGCAAATCTTTGTGCCTGATTGTTAATAGATGATACTGGTTGTTATTAAAAGGTGAGAATGAATTAAAATATATAATTAAGGATTAAGTTAACTGTTGCATAAATATGCGTTAGTAATTCATACAATATATCTGTAATGATGGGCAAGGCAATTAGCTAAGCTTCTATTGTTGCATTTTACAATAAATGTGTTTGGAATCTAGCTTGTCCTGAAATAATTTCGCGAAGTTTTCCTGTCCATACTAATAATGAGAGACTCGGAAATTGCACGAGTTTATTTGACGGCATAGTTGTATAGTTGTATATACAAGTACATCCTCCAATACACCCCTAGCGGCCACTCTCACACACGGCGGCTCATAACCTCGAGGTCTTGAGAGCAGATGAGAGTGAAGAGAAGTGTGGTGGAGCGGTGCCGGAATGCAAGAGAAAACGAGAAAACCCGCCGACCAGCGGCATTGTCCGGCGCGATACCTACATGGGCGCCACCGGGTATCGCACCCGGTTCCTCTTGGTGGGAGGCGAGTGCTCTGACCGCCGAGCCACCGCGGCCCACCTCCCTTCGGACAGGCTCATACCTTGGAGACAGACATACAAAGTATGGCTGTGGCTGTCCCAGGCGGCCGGAGAGTGTCATTCTTCGCTTTGCCTCAGATATACGTAACGCAGTTGCTAGGTTAAATGGTTGTTAGGCAAGACGCCTGTTAAGCAAGAGGCCTGTTAAACAAGACACATGTTGGGCAAAATGATTCTAGGCTAAAGGCTTGTTAAGCAAAGCGACTGTTAGGCAAGACGTCTGTTAGGCAAGAGGCCTATTAAACAAGACACATGTTGGGCAAGATGATTTTAGGCAAAACGCTTGTAAGGCAAACAAACGACTTTGGACAAAACTACTTTATGCAAAACACCTGTTACGTAAAACGATTTTAAGCAAAACGACTTTAAGCAAAACGCCTGTAAGGCAAAAAGGGTTTTGGGCAAAATGACTGTAAGGCAAAACGCCTGTTAGAGCATAGCGCTTGTTAGGCAATACACCTGTAGGGCAAGGATAGTTGAGGCAAAAGGGCGAGTGGCCTCTGCTCGCACTGACCTGTATCGAGGCCTCGCGGGGTCGACGACCGCTGGGGTTCGACCTGCACGTGTGCGCATGCGCCGAGCGGCAGCGACGGGGCGCCACATACACCCTGCTTCAGTCCCTGACATGGCATGGAGTGACGCGGAAGGATACTGCGGTGAGTCGCTCTCCCTACTACAGCGATCGCCTACCAACAAGGCGCACCGCACCGGGTTCCATTCCCGGTCGCGATCTTCGCACGTGCTGGACGATGCCGCTGTTCGGCGGGTTTTCTCGGGGCTCTCCCGTTCCCTCCGTCCTTGCATTCCGGCGCTGCTCCATACTCACCTCGTTTCACCCTCATCGGCTCTCAAGACCTCACTGCCAAGAGCCGCCCAAACTCCCCCACTCCACTACTAGAGACAGTGGAAATTAGCGAAAACATTTGTGACCCAACGTAGTTTCGATAACAATGTAGCAAGTTTATAGGCCTACATTCATGATTGGATGATCACGTGTTTGACTCGGCCAAGTTCTCTGCTGACCAATCACAAACGTTCTGCTTTAATATTATCAGAATACTCAGCGGATCAATGAAAGGGGACAGTAACTTCATACATGCACGACAGCCAATAACGACATAAAACTATTGGACATGTATGCATCACGTGGTTAACAGTAAACTTCGTCCAGCAATAGGCCATTGTCTCTACGTATTACGTCGTCTGAATGTAGTACAGTTATAGCGTCTTTCTCGTGCTTTAAAGATATCTTAATCCTTTAAGAGGCTGCATCATCCCTTATAAAGAAATTATTGGTTTTGGTATCATGAAAGAAGAGTCAGGGTCATTACTGATAATGTTTCATTATAGAAGCATTACATTTCGTGTTTCTGTGCAGATCTGTGTACCTGATTGTTAATACGTGTTCCCTGGTTGTCATTAAAAGGTGAGAATGAATTAATATGCAGAATTTTGAATTAAGTGTATTTTTGCATAAATATGCATTAGTAGTTCATATATTATGTCCGTAATGCTAAGTAAGGCAATTAGCTTATCTATTATTATCGCATTTTTCAATAAATGATACTAAGTTTGAATCAGAAAGAAATAAATAAAAAATGCAATATGGTGGGTGAAACAGGCTCTTAAGTCACAGATTAATAAATAGTTTTGGGCGTTGCAAATATAAATTTGTTTGTCTGGAACTTTGCTAGTATCAGGATAACTCTGTGGCATTTATCGCGACCAATAGAAGCATGTTCCGGCGTAATGCTACTGTCAGCAGCTGTTGACGTGGTGTCGACGGGAAATGACGTCTCCCGGTAAGCGAGGGACTTACGCCGCTGTGTATAGTCTGCGTCATTAACCCTTTCGTGGACATTGTTCTGCATGTTGCACAGGAAGCTAATATTTGACCCGTGCTGTACTGCCCGAGGCTCACTTCCCAATCATCTCCATGGCAACTGATTCCTTGATACTGTTCTACATTATGACTGGTTCATGTCACTGACCTCAAGGGACACCTGCTTTTTTTTTTTTTGCGAAAATATTTATGCGCAGGCTATACTTAAACTTCGTAAGTGCACACTCGCTAATATCCTTTGGCTACTCACCACGTGTCTGAGAGAGAAGACATTTTCTACTCGACTGGGCCAATCATACTTAAGTTACGTCGACAATGAACGTCCGTGAATGGCTGGCAGATATGTACGACTCCTGATAGTTGACATCCTCCAACCACGAAATCGGTTATAAACTAACGTATTTTGCAATACAACTTGTCCTGGAATATTTTCGCGAAAAGCAGGTGGCACTGACCACCCTGCGCAAAGACTGCAGCTTATTGGTTGTGATAACGAATCAAGTTCTTTGTCAGCGTAAGTATAGCACTGATCAAAAATGTCTTATATGCAACACTACAAATTATAAATTAATGTTGGAATGAAAGAGTCAAATGCGCTTCCTGTACAACGTCCCGTAAACAGGACACTGTGGCATAAAGCTTTAATTCCTCGGCGACACTGGCGATGTGATATCACCTCGCCGTCAGTTTCATGACGTTCATAGCAACGTAAGCTACGTTTTAACAACGTCCAAAATTAGCGTTATTTTCTTGCAGCACGCTAGAATTGACCGTCCTATATACATATTGGAGTCGGTGCTATTTGTTTATTGCCTTATGTAGCAGCGACGACACATTTCCCCTTTTGAATTGGTTGGACGTGATTGGGCCATCTTCTCGTTAGTGGTTTCCTATTGGTCCGAAGGTGTCCAAGGTGTGCCCGGACAAAATACAGCCCAATGACAAACGCAGTACAAAATCACAAGTGTTTGAAATATAGTCTGTATTGAAATAATAACGCGAATTTTGCATGTCTCTAGTAATAACACGTCGGTAACGCTCAACGTGTAAATTACTAGAGCCACGTGTTTTTCATGGAACGATTCCATGGCCAGTTGTACTTCAAAACTAGTTGGTTCAGAACCGATTTCGTGGTTGGATGATTTTAACTCCCACGCCTCTTAGGTGCCTGTCAGCTAATCACGGAGTTTCAATATCGGAATAACTTAATTCTGATTGGCCCAGTCGAGTATAAAATGTCTTCTCACACGGACACGCGACCAGTAGCCAAAGGAAACTAACAAATGTGCGCGTAATAAGTTGAAGTACAGCCTCTGCGTAAATATATTTGGGAGAAACAGGTCGCCCTGTAAATTACTCAAATGAACGCAATGGATTGCATAGTACGTTACCTAGTAAAGAACATTACATTTGGACACTGACGAGTCGCTATTAAATATTTTGACAGCCGGTGAATAATTAACGTTGCACAGTACGGTCACAGAGTAGCTACGAATGCAGAGGTGAAATACCCGCTCATTCCGCGAACTCCAGCAGCACACACCAACACGCGCAGAAGACGAATGAGCGGTCTACCTCGTTTGTAGTTTATGTTCCTTGGCCGTTGTTCTCATTAACTTCTCCTCTTACCAAGAGCAGATGTACATGGCGGGAACAACAAGCGGGGAGAAGTTGTCATGGCTACAGCAGCCTCATTCACGCGAAAAGATTTCCGAGTAGTCTACATTTGAATACATGGAAAGGAATGGAGAGATTTGGGTGGCTCTTAACATCGAGGTGAGTATGGAGCAGCGCCGGAACGCAAGGGCGGGGGAAACGGGAGATCCCCGAGGGAACCCGCCGACCAGCGGCATCGTCCGGCACGATTCCCTCCATGCGAAAATCCGGAGCAGACCCCCGCCGGGAATCGAGCCCGGTTCGCCCAGGTGGGAAGCCAGCAGTCTGACCACTACACCACCGCGGCCCCCATTTGAATACACTTCGGGTATTACAGCATATTCCCTCTCCTTATTGGCCGCTTGTCTTCGTGAGAAAACATCACACCTTTTTTGAGTGGGCCAAACAGAATCAGGTTACTCCGATATTGTACGTCTGTGTTGGCAGATAATTGAGAGGCGTAAGAAGCAATTCATCGAGTAACGAAAGGAGATCCAAGTGAAAGTGTTTTTCAGATACATACATGTAGTCACGAACCTTATAGCCATAACACGGAGTGTAGTGTCGCTGCCTGTCAGAACATCGTTAACTCTGCTACGCCTAGCCGCTCCGCCAATCAGAGCCGGAGTTAAGCTGGGTGTGCAATACAAGCATTATGAGCTGTGACGTGTACACGGGAACTGGGAGTGTTTTGTCTTATGTGTTGGTCTCCAATGTCGGGACTTCCTTAGGCGTTCAACGAAATAGTTATATTGTAAATCTTAAGTAAAGCTTGTGTGACGGCGACCAATCAGAACACAGCAGTCGGTGTTGTTGGCGAGAAACTGTTATTTCAGTAATGCAAGTATAAAATATATTAAATATGCGTGTGCGTGCACATGTTTATGATTATATTTGTTCTCACAGAAAAAGCATATGTGATATAAAATGTCGGCTTTGAAGTATGATATGATTAAACACGGTTGTGTTATACAACTTTAGATAAGGAACAAAAGTAAACAGGACAGGCTTGTCGCGAAGTTTTCATTGTCTGGAGTTAAAGAGTTGTCGCGCGAATTGTGAGTCGTAAATCCAGAAGACGTAAGTTTCGTGTGCGAGAACCGCAGTTACTGCATAATTCTTAACGTATAATTTTTTTCTCTGTAAATCCAGCTTAATACGTTTAGTGGTCCTAAGCACTTGCGATTTTGGTAACCACATGGTCTGCATATAATTCAAAACGTAAACAAAACGTAAATCAAAAGTGTATTTTCAGAAATGCAACGCAACCTACACTAAGATGGTAAACAATGTTTATTTTTGTATCTGTCCATTTAATTTATATTTTAAAAGTTTTTCTCCTAATTTTTATAATTACAAAGTTTTTTATCAGATGCTCAAAACTTACCTTACGCAACACATATGTTTTTATACTCAGCAGAGATAGGGATGCATTTTTAATACCAGTTTCACTACATCAGTTGCAATTTTGCACCATAAAGTCCATAAAAAATGCGTCAATGTAACATATGTGTGGTGGCTTCCTTCCCCTTTATGCCCTAACACATGCTTATAGCTAGGGCCAGTGACATTTCGCGTAAAAATCGGGGCACACAGTAGACTTCAATACCATACACACGCCTCAGCTGTTGTTATACCTCCATTGGCTGCTGGTGCCGTGTCCGTCTTTGACCAAGCCACTCAGGGCTAAGTAACTCCGACACTGACCCTTCGTGATTCGTGCGCAAACGGTTAACACGGGCCAGAACATTTTTTAGCCAACCAAAGAAGCTGGACGACCCTACAGTGCTTTGAACTGTATCTTGTCTCGAAATCTTTTCGCGAAATATCACTGACCCTACTTATAGCAAATCCAAAGGTTTCTTGACACTTTCCGAATTAAACATTTGAAAACCACCCCATGTATGTTTGTTTCCTAAATATGTAATACAGGGTGAGTATAAAAGAATACCCCAAGTTTGAAGGTCTATAATATCAAAACCAAACAACCTAAAACCTTGATTGACCAATCAAATAAGCCACATAACTGTGAAGTTTGTTGACGATACATTCATAAATGTTCAATGTGACCACCACGAGCGGTCGAACATCTACGCGATAATCAAACTCGTTCCACACTCTTGTCAGCATGTCCGGTGTTACGGTTTGGATGACGTCCGTAATTCTCGTTTTGAAGTCGCCAATGTTAGCCGGCAATGGTGGAAGAAACACTTGATCCTTTATATACCCCCATCCACATCCCCCCTCCCCCTTACTTGCCCCAATGTCCCCATTTTTTTTACTACTAAAATTATTTTATAAAAAACAATTTAATAAAAACTTAAAAATATCTGCCTGCTACCTTCGATCTCTAATAATGTTTGTCCTTTTGCATAGATAAATAAATGACGACAGTGTCGCCGCAGATCATTATGTTTTTTAGATATATTTATTGGTTTGTACAAAACTTTTTTTTAAATATTGAATGCTAGTTTTATTGCCACGACGTTTATGGCGTACAACATCATTGAGATATACTTAGGCCCTCCGCCATCGACAAGCCACATTAAAGAGTCGATATAATAAAATTGTAAAGTCATAAGTATACAGTGCGGTAATCACGTGACTCGCCTTTTCGAGGCGAATACGACCGTGACGTAATCCACGACAGGAGACCACCATTTTGGATGTATGACCCCCCTCCTCGCACTTCTCTTCCCACCTGGAAAGCATCGACCAACTACCCCCTTCCCCCTTGGCCACTGGCACCCACCTCCTCACATTCCACTCGCAAGACGTTCAGCTCAGGTCGAATTGCTCGCGGGGCACACAGTTGACCGACCGACCTTCTCAACACAATGCTGCAACGACCACACATCTACGAATCGGCGCATTCATCAATAATTAACATTTATTACAATTTATTTTATCAATTATTTGAAAAATGCCCAGCTATTATAAAATACAGATTCATGTATTGAACATATATTTGTAACGCAAAATAGGTTTATTAAATTTAAACTATGTAAAATTGTTGTTATCCCATGGCAGCTGGTAAAATTAAAAAAAAATTACTCATGGAGGCACGAGAATTTTAAACCACCGCCTTTAGAACAGGAGGCAGTCGCCTTAACCACTGAGCTACAGGAGCTGACGGCAAGTGATGGTTAAATGTTGTATATTAGCCTTCCAAACTAAATATCCGCATTCCCTCGTACAACTACTTAAATTACACTGAAGAGCAAAAAAAAAAAAAAAAAAAAAAAANTCCCTGCGGCCGTTAAAAGATCGTGAAAGAACGGGACAAACGACGACTGACGAGAATCATTCAATGTGACAGACGTGCAACCCTTTCTCAAATTGGCGCAGATTGGATTTGTGGACTGCCCTGCAGGATTCATGGTGTGAATTGCCTCCTGCATACCTTCAGACATTAGAAGAGTCCATGCCACGTCATCTTGCAGCACTTCTGCGTGCTCGCGGGGGCCCTACACGATATTAGGCAGGTGTACCAGTTTTTTTGGCTCTTCGGTGTATAAAAGCATTCAACATTTTGTTGTATAATTTTTATATTTGTTTTTACTCAATGCATATATGGCTTATGACCGCATCTATTAGGGAGCTGTTTTTGTTTAAATTTACTGTATTTGACATTTTAGAAACATTCTGGTAAGCAAAGTCTTCAATTATTCGTTTTTTCAATCGAGTCTGAATATTAAATCATATTATGTGCCTATGCCAACATGGAATTTTTTTAAATATTAATTTTATAAATTATTATGCAGCAAAACAAATATTTATAAGTCGGGTCGTAAGCAAGCGAATCTTTACAGGCATAATTTCTAGGTCCAGGAATGTATGTATGCTTGTATAAACCCTTTATAGATATAGCGATTAGCTAAATTATATATATATATATATATATATATATATATATATATTTGCATTAGATCATTATTTTTTAACCAAATCAGTTTATAATAGAATGGTCATGATATAGAGTTAAATAAAAAAAATTTAAAATTCATTTTTTAAAATTAATGTTACGCGTTGATGCGAGCTCCATGCGTGGTCCGGCTCTGTGGGGGTGACCCACCTCGACCCTCCCCTCCCCCAGGCAGACCCGCTCGCTGCCCCGTCGCTCACCCGGGGGGGTAATGATTGACAGCGGTGACCTGGCTCACGTCACAGCCCATTCTCCTCCCCCCTGCTGGAGAAGTCCATGAGTTTAGAGTATGCGCAAGAATATTCTGGGAACAAGGACCCTCGGCGCAACGCGTCATTTAGAGAGATTTCTGGGTGATGACCTACGACCCTTTAAATATAAGCCACGGCTGGACTGTCACCGTCTCTTAGCTGAGTGAGGTAATCGAGAGACGTGCAGAGGACGGACGACGACGGGAGATTGCGAGGTGACGGCGGACGAGGTGTTTGTGGTGTGTGAATGGACGAGAGGGCGTGAAACCCGACAAGTGAAGGTTACTGTGCATGAGGGAGCTCGGAGAACTCTAGAGCATTGTGGACTGGTGGGACCTGGACTAAACTGAGGTGGGACTGAAAAACATGTGATACGGACTATATTGTAAGTACTGGAACTGTCAAAAATATAAATATAACTAGTAAAATAATTGAATAGGTTTTGATACACTGTTTATTGGACCTGATTTTTAATTATTTAATTACGTTAATTGGTTTGAGATAATTGTGAATTGCATTGATTGAAGTCATTAATTGTAAACAGCAAGTGATAGCAATTTATTGTGAGATACTGAGTCGAGAGAATTATGTTTGCAGTTATTGCAAATTAAATTAGGAAATCACAATTAATTATTTTATTTAATTAATACCTCCATCCCTTAACGAACTTGGTTTAGCACACTGATTTTGAGAGAAAATTGCAACAATATATTAAAATGTATTACTATAAAAAGCATTCGAATATATTCATGTTCGTCTGCGCACAGCTTATATCCCTATACAGAAGCCACACAGTCCATACATGTTCGCACAGGAGACTGACTTCACCCAAAACCAACTCCACCCAAGACTGGTCCCTGACGAGAATGACTGAGCCCAAGAATGGCTTGTCCAAGACCAGTTGCTACAAAACTGGCTAGACCAACCAATAATACCACCCACCTATACAAACAGACGATGACTGACAATTTCGAAAAAAAGTCTCATAAAAAGAATCTCGTAGCTAACCTCTTCGCACGAAAACTTCGCAAAATCTTCGCAAAACATTTCACCCAGAGCTAACTATACCAAAGGGACATACCAAACGACCAGAAAACACACCAGTAGTCAAACACATTTCGAAAACGAAACCTCAAAATTAAATCTCAAAAAGAAACCACTAAATAAACCTAAAAAAGAAACTTGTGTACACAAACATTTTTATACAGTTGCTACCGGAACACGAATAGTTGTCTTACCGGAAGAGAGATACTTTGAGTGATGGAACTATAATTATTTTCTGAAATAATCTCGTTTAAAAGGACTGCAATTTTTAATCTATGCCCGAGGCATGCAATGTGAATGTGCCCTTGCCATTCTGTAAACTATTTTCTTCTGCTTGTTTTATATCGTACATAGGGTGAGGATGAGGATGAGGAAGAGGAAGAGGAGGATGAGGAGTAGAAGGAGGATGATGAGGAGGAGGTGAAAGAGGAGAAGGAGGAACCACTTCAGGGGATTGGATCTCAAGCACACGGGCTGTGAGCCGAAACCCTTTCCATAGCAAAGTCCCCTGAAACATCCTAAAACATACTCGACTAAGGGAACAGAAGTCACACTAAGGGAAGGGAGAGATGAAAAACCGAAGGATTGATCGAAGAATCGATCGAGGGATTGGTATTTATCAAAGAATTTCTGAGGATTAGTTATGAGGTTTGGTGAGAATTTCTGAAGATTGGTAAGAACGATTGGTGAGGATTGCTGAGGAGGTTTACTGAAGATTGGTGAGGATTTTAGAAGACTGCTGATGATTGCAGGGGAGGAATGGTGAGGATTGCTGAGGATTATGAAGGATTGCTGAGGATTGGTGCGGATTTCAGAGAATTGCGGAGAAGGATTACTGAGGATTTCTGAGTATTGGTGAGAATTGCAGATAATGATTTCTGAGGATTGGTGAGGATTGCAGAGGATTGGTGAGGATTGCAGAGGATTGGTGAGGATTTCAGAGGATTGCGGAGAAGGATTACTGAGGATTTCTGAGTATTGGTGAGAATTGCAGATAATGATTGCTGAGGATTGGTGAGGATTGCAGAGGATTGGTGAGGATTGCAGAGGATTGGTGAGGATTTCAGAGGATTGCGGAGAAGGATTACTGAGGATTTCTGAGTATTGGTGAGAATTGCAGATAATGATTGCTGAGGATTGGTGAGGATTGCAGAGGATTGGCGAGGATTTCCGAGGATTGCTGAGATGGATTACTGAGGATTTCTGAGTATTGGTGAGAATTGCAGATAATGATTGCTGAGGATTGGTGAGGATTGCAGAGGATTGGCGAGGATTTCCGAGGATTGCTGAGATGGATTGATGAGGATTTCTGAGTATTGGTGAGAATTGCAGATAATGATTGCTGAGGATTGCAGAGGATTGGCGAGGATTTCCGAGGATTGCTGAGATGGATTGATGAGGATTAGTGAGGATTGCTGAAGTGGATTTTGGAGGAGGACTGTGGAGGAGGATTGAGGATGATTGCAGAGAAGGATTTCTGAGGATTGGTAATGATTGGTGAGGATTGCAGAGGATTGTGACAGGATTAGGACTAATCTAAGTATTTACGCCTGAGAAGAGCACAGAAGATAAAACTATCACCCGAGCTGCCCTCTTACATTCCAAGTCTCAAGGGCATAGCACTTCCTTTCTTGGGAGTTGTATTCGTCTTCACAGATAATGGTGTTGCATTATTTTTCGAAGCTCGTCTAGTTCACATGCCAGTTTAGCAAGTTTATAATTCACACAAACCGACCAGGTAACACATGTACATCTTGCAGGGGAGGATTACTGAGGATTGGTGAGGTGCTAGCTGCGGCGTGTGCGGTGAATATGGTGCTATCGTGGCACACGTGATGCTAACTGTGGCGTGTGTGGTGCTTGCGATGGACTCCTCCTACAGATGGCTCTCTCACATCGCTGAGCATTTCTACTAGTTATACCATTATGCATGATGAGGGTAGATTGCCTGATGAGTAAAATCTTCGCTACAGAAAAAACACGAGACTTTTGACTCCGTCATCACACAGCTGTCACCTGTGCGGTATCGGATAGGTAGACTTTGCACCATGTCGCGAGCCACGTAATGAAGCTATGCATTACGAAGGTGGGGCGGTAGATGGAAGAATAACTTCTCCACCACAAAAAAAAACTGAGGCTTCAGTTTCGTCTCCGACGTCGCCTCCATCTTCACCCAAGAGGTCTCACTGTCCACTGGTATGGATTGATCTATGGATGGTCGATTTACCCAAATACTGGCTTTTTTCATGAACGTTTTGGTAACTGATCGTGTGCAGTTCTTAGTGGAATGTCTCCTTCAAGGTGAAAATTTTAGCCAATCAGGGAGAGTGTGGCACTTGAAATGATGATAGTTTGTCATTTATGATTTTTTTGAGGGACAGTTGTTAGGGCCATCAAACAAAAGTAAAGTAAATAGTAAATGAATCAGCGAAAGTGTAATATGTATAAACAGCGTAGGAAAAATTACAGTAACTGTAAGTGTTTATTTAATCCAAAAGTTTCAATCTCCACAGAAATACAATGAAGCTTCGTGTATTAAAGTATATTGCAGCTGCTGTGAACTAAGTCCGTCCTGCAACCAAACTTGTAGAAGTGGAATCAAAACAAATGCGCGCGCATTCACTTGTGGCGGGAAGTATAGTAAGACCGGTTATTCAATTCCACACCTGCTCGCATGCAGACTCGGGGAGCTGGTCTCGTACTCTCTTCTGCCGGAACTTGTATGTTGCACACGGGCTTTACAGAGCGTTAACGCGGCTATTCAGCTAATGGGTACGCCGTTTTCGCTCCTGCTCATCCACAAACTTTGCTGTATTTCAATATGCAGTGAACTTGTGAATGATTTTGATAATTTTGGCTTGCTAGGGGGGAACTGGTTTTATGCCAGGAGTTTTTAAACTCCGCAGTAACCAACTCAACGTAATATTTTTGCAAATCACGATAATTCAGCAGAAACCCGGGATATACTCTACAAATAATTATTATTACAGCATTAACAGAGAAAATCATAAAATTTTGATTTTCATATTTACTATTTTGTATATAATATATAGGGACGGGAAAATTTCGCAAAATCTTTTTAGTACAAGCAATATTTCAAACACGTGTATTTCTATTATGTTTGCAATTGTATCACAGATTATTAGACACACCCAAGGTGAACTCTGAGCCAATAGCAGACCGGCAAGGAAACGAGCACTGAATCCCGTGACACCTGGTTCGAGGCCAAACTGACTACACTCAGGGACAGCAGCCAATGAGCAGAGAGCTGAGGCTCGAAAATACATAGCACAATGGAATCCAGCATATAGGTCTTCAAAACGCGAGATTTTCTTGACCCCACTGGAGGAGTAATAGTATTATTTACATAACCAGTCTTATAGAGATCAGCGCTAGCCTGAGCACAGTTCCCAAGTACACTGCAGAATGAACGAAGGCTCGGCAGACTGACTCACCAATGCCTGGCTGTCTCGAGCGGCGTGCCCTCGCAGCTTGCTGTAGTACTGGAACCTGTTGTATGTGACTTCGCTCAACTGCTCATCCAGGGAACTGCGAGGTGCCTCCGCGCGCGTCGACAGATACGTGAACGGTCGCCTGCGGACATGCACCACATTTACACTTGTCACTGGTCCACACCGCTGCCGGCTGGCTGCCAAAATACACTACACATGAGCTAGACTGCTTATTCTGCATATACCCAACATTCATATACCCCACACCTACATAACTGTCAAACTCACCTCGTCAACACTAATGAGAAAGTGTTTGTTCAAATCTTAATTTTCAAAAGACAAGCACCTTTACATGAATATAATAATTTCACCAATTTTAATTTACACTGAAGAGCCAAAAAAACTGGTACGCCTGCCTAATATCGTCTAGGGCCCCCGCGAGCAAGCAGAAGTGCCGCAAAACGACGTGGCATGGACTCCACTAATGTCTTAAGGTATGCAGGAGGCAATACACACCATGAATCCTGCAGGACAGTCCACAAATCCAATCTGCGCCAATTTGAGAAAGGGTTGCACGTCTGTCACGTTTAATGATTCTCGTCAGTCGTCGTTTGTTCCGTTCTTTCTCGATCTTTTTTCCGGCCGCAGCGATGTCGATGATGTGATGTTTTACCGGATTCCCGATATTCACGGTACACTCGTGAAATAGTCGTACGCAAACATCCAAATGTTATCGCTACCTCGGAGATGCTATGTCCCATCTCTCGTGCGCCGACTATAGCACCACGTTCAAACTCACTTAAATCTTGATAACCTGCCATTGTAGCAGCAGTAACCGATCTAGCTGCCGACCGCATCGCGTTACTTTGATTGGTTCCATACCTCTGTTATTTTCATACGCACGCCTATACCAGTTTTTTTGGCTCTTCATTGTATATATCTGTAACTCGAGTATTACCGTGAATTGAATTGGCAGCAGGTTAGACCTCACAGGTCTGCAAATACTTGCCCCAGTAGTGTTTGTTGCTTCGATTCCTGGCGGGATAACTCCCGGAGTGTCGCATGTGGGAATAATGCTGGACGATGCCACTGGTCGGCGGGTTTTCTCGGGGATCTCCAGTTTCCCCCATCCCTTCATTCCAGCTTTGCTCCATATCTACCTCTCTTCGCCCTCATAGGCTCTCAAGACCTCGTTAAGAGCCGCCCATATATCTTCAACATACCGGTGTTTGTTTATTGACGGCTGCTTCATTACAAAATTTTGTATTGATTCGTTTATCACTCGGTTACACTGCTGTTTCTTATTTATTACTGGCTTACAGTTACACAGGATGTGTCTGAGGAACTGCGGACCAGCCACAATGCTGAAACAACAAATTAAGAGTATGGAATGTGTACGGGAAATACTCGGGGCTCTAATAAAATCACATCTTTAACATGTCTACTCGTTTATACGGCGTGTAAGGTGAGTGTACAGTTGTGATCAAACTCAACCACGCCTTGCAACCGAGTGTCAGCCGCCACTGGTCAACGCGGGAAGAAGTTCGCCAGTGAGAGACAAAAACACTTCTAAAATGTATTTGTACGTGACTTCCTTTGTTGTGGAAGCGAAAGAGAATGTTAGGGAATGGGGGTAGGAAGCAATAATAGCATCAGTGGGTTGTAGAAATGTCGCGGCTCCTGTGACGGGACGTGTATTTAATCACTACTTACAAGAGCCAAAATTTATTCAAAATTCAAAAAACAAAAAGTTATTTAATAAATGTTTACACCTTAACAATTTCATCTAGGGCAGCCTCTTTTGCGATTGATCACTTACATTGAGACAGAAAACAAAACAGAACTCATAACTTAAGGAGTTTACTCTTGGTTAGTGGGGGAAGGGGTTTAAAACTAGAGGTTTTGTAATTAATTTGAATATATCTTTAACTACGTAGGATTAAAAAACAAATTACTCAATCATGTTTAATCAACAAATGAACTCAGAGATCAGACAATCCGGTTTGAAAAATCATGCTCCTTTGTAAATTAAACTGAGGTTACGAGATTTCGATCGCAAAGAAAAATTACTAACCCCTAGCTCTTCTCCGATTTTAATGCTTGAAGTAAAATGTAAACATGAACAAATAAAGCGTCTGCAATGAAACTCATTGAGGACAACCGTACTCAAGAAATGAGTGCACTAATTTTTAAAGTTTACAATGGTACGCCAGCGTGGGTAGGCAACCCATTCGTCAATGTGTGTGTGTTGCAGTGTTTTGCGAGGATGTTAATGATGACGCATGGCGCAAAAAGGAAATTATATGTGGTGCTGTCACTAACCCTCCCCCCTCCCCGACAGCTTTAACCAGTGTAGGGACTTTCGAACGACACGTGTCACCCATTAACGCATACCGAGGTCAAACCGAGATGTAGGAGCATGTGCAGGCCATTCCATGTGTTGCCGCCCTCGGGCCTCCTCCTCCCACCTCCTAGCAAGCCCAGGGAAATTTGTAAACGCCGAGAAATGACGAGATAGGCGGGCGTATTCTGCCCGAAGTTAAAAACACGCCAGAGAAAACAGCTGACAAGCTTGAAGATGGTGCCACGAGCACTCCTCCCCCACCCCCGCTACCAAAAACCCTGGGGCAACTGGAACATGCTCTGCGGAAGAATAAGCTTACAGGGTAAGTTTCGGGACGCAGGCCACCACCTTCTACCCCAACCATCAAGAACCATGGCACGTGAAAGAAGTGATCGTTATACTGTGCCCTCCCACCTCCCCCCTCCTTCAACAAGGGAGACATTTGTAGGAACTTAGGGAGGGAGTCAAGAGAGGATATAAGCGAATTTACGAGAGAAGAGAGAGTCAGTTCGTTATTACCGCACAGAGAGAGTCAGTTACGTCAACCAGTCAGATAGAATCGCGAGCCGAGAGAGGACGTGAGTGCAGTCATTACCAAGGCCGGGGAGATCGGACTCCCGAACGCATAGGTTCGCAGAGACAGTCGAAGCAACGAGCATCATGTGGCGCGGAGTTCGGTACCGCCACACCGGGATGCGCAGGTAGTCCATCGCAACATTAAGGGGTCAGCCAAATCAAGATGCGAGACGCGAAATGCAGGGCAGAATCAGAGACAGTTGCCAGAGTAATGTCGGACAAGTAGTTTCACCACACCAGGACGCGAGTCAGTCAGTCAAGTCAGTCAGTCACCAGTCAGTCAGTTACAATAACGCACCAAGAAGGTGGAGTCGAGTGGTGAGCTTCAACGAGAAGCGCCATGTCGAGCTCGTGGGATTAGTCCAGTGCAACCCCACGCCGAGGGCCGGGGTAGGGGCCCGCCAAGGGTCACCTCACCGGGACATGGTAGGAAGGTAACAGTCGGTTACTACCCTACGCAGAGAACGGGAGCGAGCGGTGAGCTTCAACGAGAAGCGCCACGTCGAGAGGAAGCCAGCTGTGTGCAACAAGCCAACCACAGAGGGCCTATAACAGGGCCATCCAGCTCTCCGGATCTCATCAACTGCCGGAACGTATCCGGGCAATCCAACTCACCAGACCTCAACTGCCGGAACAACTACCACGCAACATGTGCAGATAAGTAACCACGTCGTCACTCAGGGACCTGTTCTGTTACCTAATGCTCCCCCAGCGTCGGAAGCATAGCCAGAAAATTGTCATCAGCCCTTCAGGCCTTGAACTCGCAGGGCGTTAAAGTATGTGTACTTCCCGCAAAAGTGATGGGAATGTCAGACCTGAAACCTAGCTACAAAGAATCCTAGAGATTCTCCAGTGTCTTCGTTTCCTCATCAGTAGCTTTTACATGAAATCTGCTTTTATCGAAACCTCGTTAACCGGAATACCATTTAGCTCATCGAGTCCATATGTCCGCTGCAGTGGACATGTTGCACACGAAGAACATTTATGACCTGAGCTGTACATAACGAGACTGGCTCACTACTCAACCTAGCCACTTTCTTATCTTCGGGAGACGTGAATTGTCGACGTTGATACACTTCTGGTTCCTGAATTGGTCATGCCAATGTGCATGAAGCCCCAAGCACGGCATTCACGGCTTGCAAAAATCAAGCAAGTAGAAGTACAGCATAGGTTAAAATATTACTCGATTGCAAAACCAGAAACCATAAATTAATGCAGGACTGAAAGGGTTAAGAGAAACGGAGTAATAATAATCAAACATAATATCTAGTTACTTGAGTATGACAATACAGCATAATCAAGGTAGTTAATGTCTGAGGAATAATGCGATTGAGGACAAACAACAGTCCTTCCCCAGACAATGAGACAGCTTTGCGCTTCGTTTAGCAAAGTAACGAAGCTGAGACTTCAGATGTCATTTTAATAACTTGACGGTGACATATTGCCTCAAGAAAAAGGCGTGAAAAGAAAGTCCAGGGAAAAATGTTACAATTTTATAAGAGAAAACCACAGCAGTAAAAGTATTTCACTTCAGGGCAGTAAGTCATTTGTGTACGTACATACAGTGGCGTAGTCAGGGAGGGTCACACTGTCCACAGCGAAGAGAGGGAGGCTATATACAGTAGGTGTTAGCAGTGCTGACGTGCGTATTATTTACGGCAAAAACTAAGAGAAAAATCAATTGACGATATAAAAAATTTTATTATAACTTTAAAGCCATATTTTTTAAAATAAAATTTTATAGTTTACTAATAATTTTAATACTACTTGTTGACAACATTAACCCTTTCATTCCCACATTAATTTATATTTTATAGTGTTGCAAATTAAGAATTTCTTGATGCGTGCTGTACTTCAGCTGGCAAATACCTTGTTTCGTTATCACAACCAATAAGCTGTAGTCTTTGTGATCGGTGATCGGAGATGTAAACCAGTAATAAGGATGAGCAGAAGCAAGGTTTAGAAATCAGTTATTCACAGGGAAGTTCACTGGGCACTGAGCCTCGCAGAGTACAGCACCGCTCAAGTATAACCTTCCTGTGCAACATGTTGACCATTGTCTATTTGTCTATAATGGACATGAAAGTGTTAATGGCGNNGTGAAAAGGGGGGGGGGGGGTACAACCCCCATATCTCTCTCCCCACCCCCCGGTTGACTACGCCACTGCGTATAAGCACTTAACCTACGTATCTTTTTTCGATCTGCGTACTGTTTTTCAACATTTATTTTGTAAATTACAATAACAATAAAACGCAAACTATTGTTTAAATGGAAATTACTCTAAGCGATACTACTTTATACCATTTGGTAACAAAAATTGCTATACGGAATGATTCTAAATCATGGGACCAACATTGAGGGATGGAAGAGCTCACTAAAACAAACAATTATTGTATAGGAATATATGGGTAGAAGTGACGCGTTGAGGCATAAACACAAAAACATAACACATTAACGGAAACATAAAATGTTCATTAGCAGCATACTTAACGAGTGATTCCGCACAAAAAATGTTAAAACAGTTGTTGGAAATGCATCCACCAACAGTCACGCATGCTTGGCGACCTCTACATATGGCGTGATTGGCTGACAATGGTGGCGATAATTGAGGGCAGTCAAACGGTGCGCCAGTGACCTGCTGCATCAGCGAACAAAGCATTTACGCTTGAGAGTTCGGCTGTGATGGGTGATTTTACGAATAGCGAAAAGGCAGACATGCTTCTAATGTGTTGCATTTCATGTGTTATTTTCGTGTTTGCGCCTCAACGCGTCACTTCCGCCCATATATTCCTATACAATAATTGTTTGTTTGTTTTAGTGAGCTCTACCACCCCTCAATGTTTGTCCTATGATTTTAGAACCATCCTGTATATTGATTAACAGAAGTTTTTACTATCCGAAGCTGTGTTCCCCTTTTCCCTTCCTTTATTTCGGTCAACGGAGATTTTACTTTATTAATATTCAATGATAACAACTATCCGGACGAAACATAACCAAAAGTAGCAGATTTTTCTTCCGAGGTAAATCGCAAGGTCGTAAGCGTAACAGACAAGACGTGAACTCCGCTTACACCGCAGCTGTAACCGGCCAATCACAGAAGCCAGCCAACCACACCGCGGATCAGGGCTGCCAACAATTTATTTCAGATTATACAACTTGGATCCTGAAATTATACAAAATCTGGTATGATTATACAAAACAACGAAGCAAAAGGAATGCCGTAAGTAAGACGATATCGGCCATCGCCTCAGTACAACCAACGTTGACCAACAGCATTGCAGTTTCATCCATAAAGAAAATTGCGCGACGCATGTTACGAATCTGAGAGATAGGGGGTGACAATAGACACGGTTACACATTCGCACTCACCACTCACTATCGATGGAACTGCTCTTTTGACACACGTCCCCTAGACGTTACATAGGTAAATGGATTTAAATGGATGATCAGTATAATATTACACAGTGATTTACACTATACAAAGACGATACAAAGTATAGTAAAATTATTTCGATTTATTATCAAACCATGCAGTCTGGCAGAGTTAGGGAACGTTGAGAAAAGGGGGGGGGGGAAGAAAAGAAAGACGGTTAAGAGAGAGATGAAACGAAGGGATTGGAAACGAAAGGGGAAAGAAAAACGCCGGGAACTTGATGGATGAAAATTTTTTAATTTAAAATTTGTTAATAAATAAAGTGGACACGATACCCATGTAAAATGGAATCTACTTACGGGAATGAGACACACGTTCAAACATATATCAAGAATCAACGACGATCCCCAGATGTCACCAATTAGACTTTGTCTAAAGCTACATTTTTTTGCTCCCAGACTGAAACGCACGTGCCAACATGGCCGGTGTAGTTGCCGGGGGCAGAGCTAGTTGTGGTTGCCATGGTTACCATTGTGTGACGTCAAACCACTTCCTGTCAGTGTATGTTCGAGCCGCTCCCTTGTTTGTTCACTGCTCGTTAACTTTGCGCCGGGAGCAATCATCTTCATAAGGGCTGGCTTCCGTAAAAACCTCCCACTCACCTGTCAATCATTCATGTCTAGGGACACGAAGAAAACCGGTAGCGCCCCCATACGACGTATTTTCACTTTAATATAATCGTTTGTGTATCATTCCCCGATGTGCCTATTTAGGAACATTTATACTCACTGAATGATTAGTACAGAATGCGCAAATTTTATAGCATTAAGTGTAGGTACAGAATACTTTATATAAAACAAAATATTCGTGTATACGACCGTGTTTTGTTGAATCATGGGTAATATCATCTTTTAATAAGAAAATGTAAATCTGACCTTTAGCGTACACAGTTATCAGTCTCTGCAGCTGCATTCTCAGAAACTGTTCATCTTTGCGTCAACCCACGTTTTCAACATTTTGAAGGATAATAACAAGGCGAAAATGTTCCATAGATTTCGATTCTCAATTCAAGAAGACGCTACTTAATGAATTTGTTCTTTCACCTCAATGAGTCTCTAATATTTCAAAATAAAATCAATTTGAAATGTTGATTTTGAAAGACATATAGCTCACTCAACTAACACTTTAAGTTATAGGTACGGCTACCTGCTTTTTTTTCGCGAAAAGGAACCACGAGCAGTTGTACTACAAAACACATTAGTCGAGAACCTGTTTTGTGGTTGGATGATTTCAACTCTCACGCGTCTTAGGTGTCTGCCAGCCAGTCACCTAGGTTCAGTGACGAGGTAAGTTAATTCTGATTGGTCCAGTCAAGTAGAAAATGTCTTCTCCCACAGATACGCGACCAATAGCCAAAGTAAATATTTCAAGTGTGCAAGCACCCAGTTAAAGAATAGCCAGCGCATAAATATTTTTGCGGTAAACAGGCGGCCCCAGGTATAGGTCGTTTTAAGTTAAGCAATAGCGGGGAAGGAATCGGCCATGCCTGTGATAAGGAACCATCTCGGCGTTCGCCTGGAATGAACCATGGGGAACCGACATGAGGATGTCCAGACCAGAGATCGAAGCCAGGCCCTCCCGGATGTGAGTCCTGTGGTGAAGTACAGCGCCACCTGGCTCGGCGACAGAGAATGTGTTACTCGGTGCATGGCGAGACTCACCTGGTGGGCTTGAAGTCTGGGTGAGCAGGGGGTGGCGCCATGGCCCGGGGCGGAGGCCGGGGACAGTCCTGGTCGCTCGTCTCAGAGTCGGCGAACATGCACGCCACTCTGCAACACACACACACACACGTCGCACACAACCACTGTCGTCTTGTACGCACGTTCCCAACACTCTCCACACAGCTGCCGTGACCATCAGTTCTTGTTTCCGCAAGGGGGACAAATGCCAAATATTCTGTAAACATATTTATGTTCATTTCTATATTGTTGCTCACTCCTTCCCACTCTCTTTACTGTAAACGTCTTACTCTTAAAAATATAAATAAAACATGCTGCAAATCTAATTTGTTTTAAAACAAATTAAGTGAGTAGTTTACCACAAGTTATAAATACTTATTACAAACTGAAGTAGTTAGCGACCACCGTCTATCAACCGAGCAACACCCATGCTGATGAAATATTATAATATTTTGTTTGTAAATAATATGAATAAAAACGGAGAGAAATTAGGTAAGTTGGCAATACCCAGTAAGAAATAGCTATTATGCAAAATATTATTACACTGATTGCACAGGAATGCGGCGCGCTGTCCCTCTGGTGTAGTTTTTCAAGTTTTGTTTGCACGACGCAGAGGAATATCCTGAAAGTATAACTTCAGCAGGGCTTCATACAAGTTGGAAGTAACCGTGAACGGACTATACCGTCAGACGCACGTGTTTCCACAATCACGTCCCGAGGTACTAAGAACACAGAGGTGAAATACCCGCACATGACGCCAGCTCGAGCCACGTGTGCGGCGTCACTGGCCGGCAAGATGTCGGAACGCCGTGCGCCAATCAGTGCCTGGCAACCTACTTGTTAGGAGGTAGACCAACCAATAAGGAATCTTTTACAGCACTTAGTGGACAAACAGACACAAGAACGATTACCAGAGCCTCGCTATTATCTAATCTGTGGTGATGTTCCGTTCGTTTACATTTGGACTTACAACAAACCCGCGCGTTTACGGACAAAGAATTACAATCTGTGTCACTTGAGTGGATGGTGTTTGCCTCCCAACTTAGTCTAAAGCAGTGTTCTGTACTGCGTCTCACTCGAAGATTGCAGTAGAATACACGCCGCTCTCTGTTGCTAAGATGGCTACCAATTATCAACAGTCAAGAAGAAATAATAGAGTAGATAGGTAGACAGAGAAGAAATGGTGCAACGGTTCCTTGATGCGGCGTACCCATTCTCTGATTGGCTGAGCGAGGTTCTAGGAACGGGCCTTACGTCTGATTGTGCATTGAGTGCTGCGAAAGCTTCCCTATTGGCAGACATTGTGGTACTTGACTCGGCCAACCAGAATTACATTACACTTGTGTACTGAAAATCTGTGATTCGTGGGCAGGCAAGACGCATCACAGTTGAAATAATTCAATCGCAAAAGTGGATCTGAACTAAAGGCGTTTTGAAATACTAATTAATCTACCGAAACTCTTTCCGCGAAAATCGGGCGTCCCTAAAGCTGAGTCAGCCATCGTGATGTCGGTTTTCCGTGGTTTTCACTGCAGGCGAATGCTGGAATGGTCCCTTACTAAAGGCCTTAGTCGATTCCTTTCCCGTTTATGCGTCTCTGAACAACTTGCTTCGTCTCTAATGACCTCGCTATCGACGAGACGTTAAGCCCTACTTAACACATCAAGGGCAGTATTCATAGCCAAATCTCAAGGCTGCGATTAAGACAGTCTTGGTTAACGTCGTCTTATTTCTCAAGACGGCGTTATTTCCGCTCCACGCTTCGTGTCGAGAGGGTAAAATCATCTTCGTGAAGGCCGCATGCTCAAGATAAAGCTTATTTATGTCTACTTTCGACAGACGAGCTTTAGGCGTGGTTCAAAGGCTCGAGTTGAAACGAACCTTGGCTGCCAGGCACGAAAAATAAATATATATGTACTTGTCACCACGAGATAACGGTTGTGGTGTTATAAGCCAATAGAAAAAGCATTCCTCGAGTCTTTAAAATACGTTAAAACGTGATTGAAAACAGATAAACATACTGACGCTACTTCCTTCAAGTGCAAGAAAATTGTTTGTGGAAATGTGGAAGATAATATGATATCGTAAACAAAAATGTATAAATAAAGCGATGTATTTATTTAAAATAGCATGCAATACAGAATTCAGCGTACAAACGTAGGTATTTATTCTAAATCGTATTGATTAAAAACCAAATATAAGGCATAAATTAATTTTATCAACTTGGTGCTTAAAATTGGCAGTGTTTAATACATATGCATTTGACGTTTTGTTGACTATTTTTTTATACATACTGTACGATTTGCTGTTTTCTTAAACAAGTACTCATACATTTAAATGCATTATATGTGCATGCAAGATTAAATAAAGTATCTTGTTATAAATAATTATTGTTAAAAGTTGCTAGAGCACAACAAATAGTGACATTCGACAATTAATTGTCTCTGTAGAATTCCAGGCCCGCAATTACTATATCAGGGCAGAATTACGTGGATTTCCGCTCATATATGCAATAAAATATTTAAATCTCAATCTCATATAAACTTTGCTATCACCACTTTGTAGAAATATCAGATATTTCAAAATATGAATTTATCCAATTAGTGTCCGTCATTAAACAAAATCACCTTCTTAAGTCACCTGTACATTGAAATTGGCGCAGATTAGCTTATTTGCCATAAAGCAAAGCCTCATCGACTACGAAATGTGGTTTTCGTAATTTTCTCTCTCAAGCACTGATTATGAAACATACATATTCCGTCTCAAGGATCGCGAAAATAAGACGGTCTTCGTGAAGAACGTCTAGTTTGCCCATGCTTGATAAGAGCTTGAGCAATGTTTATTGAACGTGAAAACGAACTTGAGAGGCCAAATGAGATAGTCTTGAGGAAGTTAGTGCTGAAGTTGTGTTAATGAATACCGACCTAGAGGCAGGTTGAAGTGACGACGCCCACCTACCTCGCAGCGCGGAGCGAAGTGTCTCGCCGTATGGGCAGCTAGGACTGAGGCGTTATCAGCGACTGGCTGAGGGCACACTCAGTGTGAATGCCTGGCATGTGTACTTGACGATGGTTGTGATACGACGAGACTGCGTCAAGAGAACCTACAGTGACCGCACACACATCGCCATAGTGATACTGTAGTTCTACCACACTTGTCCAGAGGTCACTGCACGTCGTGAACCAGAAGAGGACTTGGAGTGAGTGAGTCAAGAGATTTGGGTGAGAGCCGATCAGGGTGATTGAGGTGAGCATGGAGCAGCGCTGGAATGAAGGTACGGGGGAAACGGGAGATCCCCGAGAAAACCCGCTGATGAAATACAAAAGTTTACCGTTAAGTTTGAAATTCTTAGTAGGCTTATTAAATAAAATTTTAATTTTCTTTGCAGATCAAAGTTTATAGCATACGATGACTCCAAATCATGTAATTGTTTGGTGTGAGCTGTACTTGCGTGCAGCAGCTGTCTGCAACCAGCGAACAACGCTCTGCGTGCTCTAAGACAGNAACACGTAACGAGCAACGCGTTCACGTAAGCCGGCTGCATCTTGACTAACGTGTTCCAAGGAGACCTATTACGATCACTCCACTTAACGGGACACGTGATGGAAAAGCTTGTCGATGTCTTAGCTTCTGCGTGATGCATGATACGCAACCCAGCACCACGTGATCTCGCTGGCCAGTCACAATAGGGACGTTGTTGTGTTATCCTTGCTTTTCATGGGTTTATTTTTATTTTCGCGATGTCATATACTCGCATTTTTAATTCATATACCGCATATATAACTTTCTTCCGGGAATGAAGACGAAAGTGTAATAGAAGTTAGGCTAAAATTATATATTTTTTAATCCTTAAAAATGTAGGAAGCTTGGCATTGCCGCAGTTTATGAATTATGTTTCTCCGAGGTGTAGACATGCATGCATGAAATACAAAAGTTTACCGTTAAGTTTGAAATTCTTAGTAGGCTTATTAAATAAAATTTTAATTTTCTTTGCAGNATGAAATACAAAAGTTTACCGTTAAGTTTGAAATTCTTAGTAGGCTTATTAAATAAAATTTTAATTTTCTTTGCAGATCAAAGTTTATAGCATACGATGACTCCAAATCATGTAATTGTTTGGTGTGAGCTGTACTTGCGTGCAGCAGCTGTCTGCAACCAGCGAACAACGCTCTGCGTGCTCTAAGACAGTGGAGTTAACCATTCACGTCAAAGAGGTGCAGACAATTCTACCAATCAGACTAGCCACAAGGAATACTGGGCACTGATGTCTTGCCTTGTACTGTTCTGGTCATAAGTATCATTCACGTGCAACGTGTGCACGATGGCGGACACGGGGCTTCTATTTCCACCAGAGATTTAATTTTACGGGGGGAGGGGGGGATGCCTCACTATGAAAATATTTTTCACTAGCTTATGAGAAAAAGATAAACCATAAAGGGTGCTCATTTACAGCAAGAGTTCTTCAGTGCCTCGAGCTACACCCAATTATCTTGTTATTCGCTTGTCCAAGATAATGGGACCACTAATCTGGTGTATATTTGTTTAATTAATTTAAATACTAGCAAAAACCTACACTCTTAGTTACATAATTTGAAATTACTGCTAACCAGTGTTCGAACTGTTATATTTCCCCGTACATATTATAAAGCAAGGCATTTACTAATTTGAAAATATCGCTTTTAATGGACTCTAATACGCTTGGCTTGTGCATTTTCACAGAGGCATTGTTCGAATATTTCTCGAGCATATTTAGCCGTGTTAATTTCCGCTACTTGAACCAAATTTTAGAGGGAACTGTAATTGTTTTACAACCATAGCAGCTGAAGATATTAATACTTAAAATGTTATTTTATTTGACTTCAACACTATCATTAAAATACCACCAATTTACACAAGCGTCAGTCTTTATCAACCACTTTCTATTTTTTTAAACTTTGAAATAAATTGTAGCTAAACCATTAATAGATATATTTTTATTATTTAAGGACGTAAAAGTTCCTGAATACCCAGAATATTTCTTACGTGGCAGTCGCAATAAATGTGATCAATGTTGTTCTCGACGAGACAAGAAAGAAGACGTCAGAAGAAGAGGTTCTCTGATATGGACAAAAAACAAGACTCATATCAGCTTGAGCCGACCTAGTTTGCGTTGACCTCGACGGCGTGCAGGCGTCGGTCTAGCGTCTCTAGGAGGAGCCAGGCGGAGGTGACGCCGTCTAGAGATGTGCGATGTTCCCACACACCGAGGACGCTGCCGGCATACGCACTACTTACAAGATGGAGGGGGGGGGGAACTATCAAACTCTATTCGCTGTATCTACGCACGTTTTGAATCAAACCCGTGAAAAATCACACGTGTTTGGTTGTTTCCTAAATACGCCACCTAACACAAACTTTTATTCTTCTGTTTACATAAACATATCTTATTTTCCTGTTAAATTGAACTTTTACTTACACATTAACTATAAATTATAACATTTCATTTATAATTGATATGACTAAAAACACACAAAAAAACAGGTGTGTTGGTAATGCCTAGTAAGAAATAGTTCTTATGCAAAATATCATTACACTGAGTGCGCATGAATGATGTGGGCTGTCCCTTTGGTGTAACTGTCTAGACTTATGTAAGATTCGTTTGCACGAGGCGGAAGAATATCCTGAAAGTATAATTTTAGCATGACTTCATCAAAGTTGGAAGTAACCATGAATGGGCTACAAAGCTATATTCCTGATGCTTGTGACCACAAATTTTACTAATTATATTTACTATGTAATAATGTGTGTCATAATTGCAAATAACTTTACTTACTCTTATAAAAACAGTCATAACATTGGCATATACAAACAATCCCATAGACTAGACAGGTAAACTTATAGAATTACAAAAAATTCACCGAGACGATACATTTTCGGCACAATGTTTTCCTTGCCGCAGCGACATATTAGAACATCATGACTTAATGTCGAAATACCATCTTCAAGGAACTCGTAATATTTAGTTTTTCTCTGCGAAATGATCAAGAAAACGTTATAGCAATACATTGCAGACCTATTTGGTGTTGTGTTGGCGACATGCAGATGTTAAAACGAGTTCTTACTGTTAGTGATTTTGCGACAGTATGGGTATGATATTTACTGTTCGTAAATTTAAAACAGTAACCGAGTTTTCATATCGCATTATTCGAATATCTGCTATATGTTATTAGAAAATAACGCAAAGTGTTAAAAAAAATCGACACGTACGTATTACAAAGTACTGAAATGATAAATGACAAGTGCATATCGTACAAGTATAATACCAGTACGCCACAAGATAGAATCTACTAAAAGTTATGTAACAAACGAAAAAAACACGTTTCCCGAAGTTCGGCAATAGTTGTCTAAAAATACTTGAACACAATTTTACGCTATATTACAGATTTTAAGTGACACCGCTGACAAGAATCAAGTCTTGTTCCTGAACGGCTCATTCCGGAGTTAAGAAATAGTAAACATTTTCAACACTAATAGCAATAAAAATGTTGCACGGTGTGATATTTAACTGCTTCTATAAATACTGCAATACTTCATGGTTCAGGTTTCCCTTTAAATCCAGAAGTCGCAGTAAGATACAATCCCTAGAGCTATCCCAGGGGGAGCCTCCCCAAGGCTGCTTCCCTGCTTCACGCACAAACATGTACTGTAGACGCGTTACAAACTCCTCCACCGCTGCCGGTATTGACGTTAGGCGGCTCACAGTAATCCGATTATCGTCTAAACACTACAACGTGTTTGTTTTGTTGCACGTCGTGGGCGGCTTCAACGTGAGCTTAACGGCGTGGTACTCACAACGGGAACAGCGCCCAAAAACACACGCCAATTATGACAAATCAACTGACACCTAGGCACTTTTGGAACGTCTCCTTTGTTTCGTTCTGTCTGCTCGTTTGTCAAGGGTGTCGACCTGGCTCGATGTGAGGAAAGTGCAACAAGTAGATGGACTAAATTTCGTGGGAGAAGGAAACTTGTTTGGGTTCAGACTCTTGCCAAGGAGAACCGGTGGGCTCACACATATTTCCCATATAGGAAACTTTGTCGGTGACCAGAGGGTTTTCTCGGGACACTTCCGTTTCCCACGACCTTGTATTCAGCCACTGCTCCATCCTCACCTCACTATTAAGCGCCAACAATAACCTGCCAACTCTCTCTGACATTAAAGACTTATAAAAAATGTTAACAAATAACACAGACACACAAAAACCGGTTCCCAACTGACTTGATGAGGCTTTGACACCGTAACGCAGTTTGTGAGTCGTTTCTCGTCATACCAACAGCCAGCACTCGGTAACGAAGCGTTAAGTACTCCGGATTGGCTGACGACTGCTCACTGAGGAACAACACAGGGATGGAAAGAGAGAGGTACAGATGTCTCTCAGGGATCAGGGTGAAGTGACGCGCTGATTTGACTGAAAGTAATGAAACAAGTGTCCCCCCATATCTAGGCAATACACTGTAGAGAAACGAGAGTGAGTGAGTGAAGAGACTTGAGTGGCTCATAACGTGTGGTTCTGAGGGCCGATGAGGGTGATTGTGGTGAGTATGGAGGAGCACCGGAATGAAAGGGCGGGGGAAACGGGAGATCCCCGAGAAAACCCGCCGATCAGTGGCATCGTCCGGCACGAGTCCCACATGCGAGAATGCGGGAGTGACCCGGACGGGGATTGAACCCGGTCCGCCTTGGTGGGAGGCGAGCAGGCTAAAGAAATGAGAGAATTATACTTGTAGACAGATGAAAGTCGCTAAGAAAACTTGACTTTCGTTAGCTACAAGCTGTGTGAAACCGATCTGAGTTCAACCTACAGTCTCGTCTCTAATCCTCTCCTCCAGCCGTTCACTTGGGGTGGGCAATGCCCCCCCCCCCCCCCCCCCNTTGTCCTCATCAGCTAATGGGGAGTATTCATTCGCCTACCATGGTAGTACTGCTAAACAAAAACATCAATATGTTACTATTACACTAATAAATATAGTATGTATTGGACAAAAATAATCACCTTTAATTAACCCTCTATTTTAACATTATTTATTAAAATATCAAGACCTGGCATTATTTTTGCCTGTTCGCAGCCCAGGAGCGTATCCGGAAATATATTTTTTTCGAGGGAGGCTGGCCTTGAAATTGAGAATATCGACTCAAGTGATTTTACAGCAAAAGTTTTCTTTCACAAACTGATAGCAAACAACACATTTTATCACACAAAATAGACATGTAATATTTATGATACAGCAACATGTATGGTTCAAACATATTTCGTAAAAAATTATAGAAATTTGTTATTCTATTTTTAGAAACCCCCCCCCCCC
>NQII01002174.1:271510-332432 GCA_002778355.1 Clitarchus hookeri
GGTTCGATTCCCGGCGGGAATCGTGCCGGACGATGCCGCTGGTCAGCGGGTTTTCTCGGGGATCTCCGGTTTCCCCCGCCCCTTCATTCTGGCAATGCTCCATACTCACCTCACTTCACCCTCATCGGCTCTCAAGACCTCGCTGTTAAGAGCCGTCCAAATATCTCCACTCCTCTCAAGCCATATTTCGCAAGTGGCGGGGAAAGGAGAAATAACTCCTATCAGATCATATTTCACGATATTTTTTTTATTTTGTTATCTGAAAGAGATTTATATAAGGACCTTATAAATGCAAATAATTGTAGTAAAATTATTATAGTTTTCAAAATACAGAACCGAAAAGTCGCAAATTTCGGAATATGGGAGCCCAAGTTTCTATGCTACTAATTAACTTCGTCAAATAAATCACATGTCATGTCATCTATATAATATGGACAACATGTTAATTAAGTATCAAGGATATATAACAATGGGTAAGCTTACTCGGCTACTGGTATCCCGAATATTTTTTTAAATAGAGATTGATGTTTTTGCCAACACATTTGTATTCGTGCAAGAGAAAATAACATTAATATTTATTGGTTTCTCATGGACCAATGCAATGGCAAAAACACAAATCTCTATTAAAAAATATATTCAGGATACCAGTACACGAGTGCCTATTCTTAAACATCCTTGATGCTTAATTAATATGTTGTGTGTAAGATATAGATCACATGACATATGAATTAGTTGGCAAAGTTAATTAGTAGCATGGAAACTTAGGCTCCCATATTCCGAAATTTTCGACTTCTCGGTCCTATATTTTGAAAACTATAATCAGTTTACTACAAATATTTAAATTTATGTGATTCTTATAAAAATCTCCATCGGATAACGCAATAAAAAATTATCGTGAAATATGGTCTTAATCTGTATCACCATATTCTTGAATCGCCCGCCATAAAATTTTTTTCTGGATTTACGCTTGAAGCTTTAAAGTCGCCGAAAAAATATTTTTTATAACTAATGAATAATTTTTTAGTTTGCTATCTTATACCACAGTTTTTTTTAGTCACCATCTGAAATTAGAAACGCAACAATTATTAATGATAAAAATTTTTTTTAAGTATTGTTAAGTAATTCATATTAGATTATTGAAGAATATCCTCATAATAATCTTTGGAACGAGAAATAAAATGTTAGTTTTACTATTAATTAAATTTGTCTTTGTTTAATGTTGCACGAGCGTCTATTGTATCTTTACCAACTAAATGACCAATGAAAGGAATCTGTTGTTTAGTAAACGTATTTTTTTTTAAATTTATAATTTCTACAAAGCTCAATGTATAGTCAATTATTTGCATTCTAATTAAATGGTTTTGTTTAGTTGTATTGTTTTAAATATTTTACGTGTTTCATAACAATGGATATACAGTTCTCCCAGACGACAAATCAATCAATCAATTTTCGACAGCTTACCCATAACTGGAGCGACTTGCTGCACTAGCTCCAGAGGACACCAAAGGATGAGATTCGCTCTCAGAATCCTCCGAGTAGCCGTGATATCCTCGTAGTCTCTGAGCGAACTTGTCAAACATAATTTATTGAGACGCGTTAAGTTAAACACTTTGCGCGTTTAACAACAATGTTGCGATTAAAACACTCGGAAAACTAAACTGCACGCGTTAATTTGACACGTACTTAATCTACCCCAGACATAACAACAACATACACCCGCGTTATCAAACCAACTGAATATTCATTTGCATTAATCGTACAAACACAGTAGACAGTTGCCAGCTCTTTGAAACATGGATTGGCTCCCGCGTTATGTAATTGCAAATCAATTACGTCACCGGGGTAACAAACACTTCCTTTAATTCAAATACTTGGTTTAGGAAGGCTAATTAATTTGTTTCTCGTATTCATAATTAAAATGCATTTTCGTTTTTATATTACAAGATAGTTAATAATATTTTTACTGAAACTATTATTGGTTCCACGGAAACATTTTAGCGCTGTTATTGTGGCAGCCCTGACAACTGTGACGTCACTGTGACGTCTGCTGCCCGAGCGAGCGTACATCTGATAAAAAGAGGTTAAGAGTACAAATGACTTCACAAAATCTGACATTTCCACCGAACTGGAAACAGCATAACTATCCTTAGTAATTGATCTGCCTAATTTATAGGAATACTTCGCTGTAAGTGAATAACACGAGTTACTGGTTAGCAACTGTAATTTGACACTTCTGGTCGTGTTTATTTTTAGCGCTTAATTAATCAGGTTTAATTATTATTACTTGTACGGCACTTGTCATTATTGGGTGGTGACGTAGATGACGTGAGATTGTAAATAGAGAAGAAGTACATTTCCAAGTATTCTGCTCTGGGCCGTTGTTTTTGTTCGAGCCGGGCCGGCAGTGCCTTACAAATGCCCTTGGGACAAAGTCAAAGTGCAGTCAGACCGGTGTCGGTGGAAGGTCAACACACCAAGCTGCTGCGAATAGTTGCGGACAGTTTTTCTCTCTCCCTCCGTGATATAGGATACGGGCGTTTTTTTTGTCGCCTAGCGGACCGGACTATTGTAAAAAAGCGGAGAAGTGACCTAACCTGTTTTGCAGAATGTCGCTGAAGTGCGTGAGAGTCGGCACGAAGGCGTACGGCGACCAGAAGCCTGGCACCAGCGGTCTCAGGAAAGCGGTCAAAGTCTTCCAGCAAGAGAACTACACCGAGAACTTCGTGCAGGCGATCCTCACTGCTCTTGGGGACAAGTTGAGAGGCTCCACACTCGTTGTCGGCGGCGATGGCAGGTTCTACTGCAGAGAAGCTGTGAATTTGATCATAAAAATAGCCGCAGCTAATGGGGTAAGTAAACTGCATTGCCAATTTATTTTATACAAATTTAAAAATGCAATTTTAATTCCTTGTGTGCTTTTCAAGCCATAATAAAACGATCCGACCACCGGTTGCATATTCAAAACACATTCAATGAGGGGGCATTATAATTTTCATATAATTTTGTGATACCAGTCCAGCTGTAAGCATCTCTAGTGAAAACTGTGTCTGTTTTCATATCAATAAGAAATGCTAAAAAGTTTGGGAGGAAATTAACATTTGATATTAACTTTATATTGGAAGTTAGCATATGTTAAGCAAAATAATCTTCACACGGAGTTGAAACTGGTACAATTTTCAAGGTTTTCGGGGGATGGGGTTATCTGACTCCTCTGTCCCTCTCTTAAATATGCCCCTGCCAACTCCAGGTAATCATCATAATATTTTATTGATAAACAATGGACAGTGTCAATTATACAAAAAAAAAACACTAAAACCATAATTCATACAACACAGAACTTATACACTTAAAATCATAATAAAAAGAAATGTTATTGAATTAAATGTTGTTACATTCAACCAATGATGTAACTGACTTTTGAAAATATTGTCAGGCACTGCAGTAATATATGATGGCAATTTGTTGTACTACTTTATACCTAGGATGTCTTAACTCTCTTTTGAGGTAATTGTATAGAATAGCTGCTTTTCTGACGGAAACCTAGGAGACCCACCAAAGTAACATAAATGGGTTCTGCACAGCTTACCTTTTTAATATTGAGGGTGGCGTAATGATAAAATAAGCAGAACGTCGAAAATAAAATAGATAATATACTAGGAGTTTGGCCGCTTTGTTTATGTCGGACGCCATGATGTTTGGCTGTGGATGTGTAGACGTTACCATATGTTAGTTGCAGTTTAGATGTGACAGTGCGGTTCAGGGCGAGTGGTGTGTGTGTTGCGCTCGTGGGTTGTGACGTCCGAATCCGACCGTGCGAAGGCTTGTGATTTAAGAATGGAGGATGCAAGTACGAGTGCTTCTGTGCGTGACAGTCGTCTATGTGGCGGGTGTTACTTGGACGTTTTAGTAGATCATGGTGTTTTGTCGAGTGAGGTAAGGTGCAAGTCATGCACAACGGTAGTTGGATTGGCCGAGGACATTGGAATTGTACTCGCTGCCTACCTAGATGAGTGAATTTATATACTTCCGGTATGTTTTACTGTTACTTTAAAACCTAAAATCCTAGATTTGAATTAAACTCTAGGTTAGATTAAAACCCTACAATCCTAGGCTATATTAAAAATGTAAAACAGTGATTCACTTATCGTGAGGTTAGGTTAAGTAAAGTTAGGATTGGTGGGTACATATTACGAAATTGGGTGTACAAATGTTGAATTGAGATGTTTTTGTATTTTTAGTGATTTTACCCCACAATTTCCCTGATCTTTACAGTCCTCCCCTCTATTGTATTTATGGTTTGTATTGGTAATACGTTAATGCCCCTAGTATATTCGTGTTCTGTGTAATTAGTAAAGTGGAAATATACCACTTTCCGTGATTTTTTATTTTCAGAAAAGCCACTATTCTATACAATTACAGATTAGAATTGTTGTTAAATTGTATTCATTTTCGTCTGGAAGCAGACTCAAATACTGCTGAAAGGTCAACCTGATGTTTGAAAAATACCTCGACCAGCGTCGCCAATGTTTCAAATAGTGGTGTATCCATAGATGAGTTTCGAAATTTAGAAAAGGTGTGCCATTACAGTAATTCTTGAGTACTATTGTTATTTCTCCACGGAAAGAGTTATGTGTGAATTATGGATCTTCCAAACATGCCAGCTACTTAACAGATATTTTTAGATGATTGATTCCCGTACTTTTTGTGTTATTGTACATACGTAGGCTAAATGTATGCTCGGCACTAGAAAATTCATCACTGAAATGAATTAATTGATAGCTGTCAAAACTTTATTTCTAATAGACACGTACTTTGTGGGTGTCTTGGGTACAAATTATGCTTACAAATAAAATCCAATCTTTGCTGAATCAATTCAATCCCTCTTTAAGAAAACAAATTTGATGTGTTAATTGACATGATATAATTACTGTGGTATATGAAGTGGCAGGTCCCAAGGGTGGGGAAATGGGAATTCCCTGAGCAAATCCACTGACCAATGGCAATGTCCACCTTGTTTCCCACAGTGAACGTGTGGGGTAACCCCTTAAGGAGTCGAACCTTTGTTGCTGCGGTGGGAGGCGAGCAAACTAACCACTTGGCCACTTGCAAAGAGTGCAGACACGATGCGTGCTTGGAGGAGGAGAAGGCAGATGCAATAACCTGGCAGCTTCTCATAAAATGCCACAGTTGCTACCAGTGAACAGAGCAGTTGACTGGGTGAAGGTACAGGATGATGAGGTGTGGCAGTCGTAACATTGCCCCGCGTCTGGGCCGTCGTGTTTGTAACACTGCACCGTCTGGGACGATTGTGGAAGTTACAGCTCGGTTAGCTCAATCGGTAGAAACATGAAATGTTAAAGGCGCCAAACAAATATAAAATAAAGTCAAGTTTCTGTTTATCTATTCTGAGCTTTTATTTATTATTCAAACAAAACAGTTTACATACAATTGTCGGGTATGCAGTCATGAACAGCTTCACAGACAAACAAGCAGAGAGCAGCGCCACAGTAGTTTATTGATTATCTGTGTCTTGAAAACTCGCATCGCAAGAAGAAAATTACAAAGGCAGTGACCTCCCACACCGGCGGAGAAATAAACAAGCAAATTAGTGTAATTGTTGCGATGTTCCCTGTGCCTTGAAAAGCTGTGAAGGAATATGCTAAAGTCTACGATGGCAGGATCTCTACAGCTTAAAGTAGGGCAGTCTTCAGGAATTTTTCAGTGGAAGTTCACGGGTGATTATTCGGTAGGCTTGGCTGTGGTTAAAATGTTGTGTACTCTTTTTTTTTAATGATATTAAAAAGTGTATGCACACTTGAAATGCAAGCCACAGTTTATTAAATCCCATTAGTAAGAGCTGCCACCTTGGAAGTCTTTAACTAAAATAACACTCTTGTGGCTAGAGAATCATTGTCCTATCAGTCTTTAACATGATCTTACAAGAACCTCGCAGCGCATCAAGAACTTTCTCCACTAAAAACCAATATGTTGCTATAACCACACTGTAGAAGATAACTGTGCATCTGAGTGGTAGATGAACAACTAGCAGTGCACACCATAGTGACCAGTGAGATGTGGACCACGAGGATGTTGGTCAATATAGGAGATTCACTTCTACCTTGTACATGTGTGCACACCTCAGAGTGTTAACCCGGCTCGCCTACCACGAGCTACTTCATTTGGCCGAGGCTGAGAGTTGTGGGAGTGATGAGGGCTACACTGTTTCACACTTCAAGTGCGCCATCGCCACTATGCGCAAGGCTCTGAATTGGTGTCCGATGTCGACTTCGCGCTGCATGACCTATGGGTTTTTAAGCGGTGACATTGTATCGTTTTATTGGTGGAAAGTGCATAGTGAGGTTCCATGTAGAGACCTCGTGTACAGTGCTTTCAAAAATCTGTTTTTAGCCATGTTGGAGTGTTCTGGGAATGATGTTTATTGTGTGTGTGTGTGTTCTTTTCGTAGGTCAGCACGTGGGATGCANGTTCTTTTCGTAGGTCAGCACGTGGGATGCACACTTAATAGTTTTGTGTAAAATTGTGTATTTGAAACTGCAACGCAGCTCATGGGCCAGATAGGCAGCACCTGCGAAACTGGGGTTGCTGAAGAGACGACCTGGCGTGTTGTGAAAGCATTGTGATGTCGCCAGGTGTCGAAGCTGTGGGTGGGCCAGGATGGTATCTTGTCCANACCTGGCGTGTTGTGAAAGCATTGTGATGTCGCCAGGTGTCGAAGCTGTGGGTGGGCCAGGATGGTATCTTGTCCACCCCTGCCGTGTCTGCTCTCATCAGGAAGCATGGCGCGATGGGAGGCATTCTGCTGACGGCCAGTCACAACCCAGGAGGCCCTGAGCATGACTTTGGCATCAAGTTCAACATCTCCAATGGAGGTGAGGGTCCACGTCTCCCTCCTGTCTGTGTTACCAAGCATTGTTTCCTACCATGTGAACACGTATGTTGGTGGGAAGTCGAGAAAAGTAACCACCTTGTCCAGTATAATGTGCTTTTCCTGTTCATTTTCTCAAAGCCGTGAATTAATATCAAATTACCATATTTCACACAAATAATAGCCTTGTATTGTATTGTAGTCGTGTGGCCCATGTTTATGGTAAAGAAATGAGAACATCTTTTTTTTATTCCAGTAAACAAAAAAGAAAGTGTACTCTCACCAGTGGAGGGGGAAGGGCATTTACTGCAGAAATGATTAAAGTTTGTTCATGCCAGTAATTATTTCACCTAGGTTTTATTATCTTCTGAGTAAAAATGAAAATAATAGAGTAATCAAATCTTTCAATAAGTTTGAAGTTAAGTGTAAATATTCATGATGTGTGNGAGTAAAAATGAAAATAATAGAGTAATCAAATCTTTCAATAAGTTTGAAGTTAAGTGTAAATATTCATGATGTGTGCCAATCATATTTGTGGAGGTGTTAGGATAAAATGTAAAATAGCCATGATGATGAAGGGAGAGAGAGGTCTGCCATTTTGAGAAGTTATTTTTTTTTAAACAGACATTGATNTAAAATAGCCATGATGATGAAGGGAGAGAGAGGTCTGCCATTTTGAGAAGTTATTTTTTTTTAAACAGACATTGATGTGAGCGGTTGATGGCTGTGAGACAAGAAGTGTTCGGCAGTGGTGATTGAACTATGGTTTTTACTGTCTGGTCTGTGCAGGTCCAGCGCCAGATAACGTTACAAACAGCATCTTTGAAATCAGCAAGAGTTTACAAGAATACTCCATTGTCCCAGATTTGGCAGCTGACTTCTCAAAAATTGCAACTCAGACTTTCACAGTAAGATTTTTCCTNAATACTCCATTGTCCCAGATTTGGCAGCTGACTTCTCAAAAATTGCAACTCAGACTTTCACAGTAAGATTTTTCCTTGGGATTTTTTTTCTACTATTTATGTTGGATTATGTAAATAATGCAGAAAATTCAACAAGGTGAAAACCTTAATGGTATGGTAGAATTTTGTCTCTCTGAGGAAAAGAGAATCTTCAAATATCTCTAGAGAACTTTTGTTGTGGATTCTCCAAAGATTATGAAACAAAACAGTCTACTTAAAAGGTTGTAATAGAGTAGCTATAATTTTGTTTAAAACAATGGTTTTTATGCCTCAATGTGTTAAAACATGCATCGTGTAAAAAAGTTTTGGTTATTTGGATTTTGGTGATGTAANATGGTTTTTATGCCTCAATGTGTTAAAACATGCATCGTGTAAAAAAGTTTTGGTTATTTGGATTTTGGTGATGTAATACCTGAATGTCTTGATGAATAGAGGATAACAAAAATACAGGTTCATATTTCTGTTATTCAGTTTATAGGTTTGGGTATTTATAGATGTCATTCCCTTCAAATATAAAAATTGTTATTAAATGCTTTTTAATAATTAATCTGTAATAATTTTATTTTACTTTTTGCCGGTAAAAAAAAGTTTCCGACAAAAAATAAACAGATGCAGCCGAAAAGTGTTTTTGAACTTCATTTCAAGACATAAACAAACAGTTAAGATTTTTGCCGGTTGTTATACATTCTTAGAGATGTTGATAAAACCAATTACAAACTACCATCGCTTTCATAAATTAATTTCATACCTGGTTTGAGCTTTGAAATTGTCATTTAAGGCCCAGCCGTTTGGGAACAATTGGTTTCTCAAAAATGTGTGTAGGTTTTGGATAAGTGAAAGCTGTTGCTTGAGAACTGAGCCGTGTCTCAGTACGAAGTGTGTGTGTGTGTGTGTGTGTGTGTGTGTTCAGGTTGATGGCAACCCCTTCACAGTGGAAGTGATAGACCCAGTCGAGGATTATCTGAACTTGATGAAGGAGATCTTTGACTTCCGAGCTCTGAAAGAGTTGCTGAGTGGCGCAAAGACTGGCAAGCCCTTCAAAGTCCTCATCAACTCCATGAATGGGGGTGAGTTCCTCCATGATAATGACTTACGTTAACAGGAGGCAAAGCAAAAATATAATTCAAATTAATTAAATGCTTACAAGTAATTTGTGATTGCTAATTACTTATGTGAGTCTCTTGAGCAGAACTAGGTATAAGTCAATGTTTAAGAAATTAAAATTACAATAGCACAGTCATACATATAATAATCTGCATTAACTAACAAACTTACAGGTGTGCTCTGCAGAACCTACTTATTTTCTACAATCATCAGTTTTTAATGTTCCTTTTTTTTGTAGGGAAAGTAAGGGGCCACTTTGCCAACTTACACACATACATAAATTATATGAAAATTGGTGATGTACATAGTCAGGATGTGAAGCTGGGACCTTGTGATAAGAATCACCTTATCAACTGAAGCCACAGAAGTCACCACCCTTCTGCTTATTGCAAAGATGACTTTGCAGGCACACAGACAGTGGCTGGCACCAACTTAAATACTGTAATGTGATCGAGCTCTCGTGTAGAAGATACGAGCACCCTCTCCATCTTAGGCATTTTGTTACACATGGAAGCGGAGAACGACTGTTGCTTTGAGCAAACTTCAAGAGTCTCCATGTTGACTTCTGGAGTGCAGTGGGTGAAGTAAGGTGGTTACGGAGTGGTGCTGGAATGCAAGGACGTAGGAAACAGGAGATCCCTGCGAAAACCACTGACCAGCAGCATTGCCTGGCGTGATTCCCACATGAAATAATCCTGGAGTGGTGCTGCTGGGAATCAAACCCACTTAACTTTGGGGGGAGGTGAGCCCTCTAGCCACTACACCACCGCGGCCCCACAGGAGGGGAAGAAGTGGGGCAGGGCAGTTGTGGGGTGAAGCTGGAGTTGAGGTTGATGAGTAATGAGTGTGGTGTAACTGATTAGTGTGCTTTTGTTGCATGAAAACTATCTTGGTGGCGATGAGTGTGAAGAGGATGGGAAAGGGAGGGGGGGGGGTGGCTTCAAACCTTTCTAAATAAAGTGTAAATAGTTTTGTGGATTAAACGGAAAGTTTGTATCTTATTGCTAGGTGGAGGGAGGAGGGTAGTAGAAACTGGCTTGAAGGATGCCCATGTCCACAGTCGAGGACGTACTGCATGTGAAGGGTCAGGTAGTAGGGTGACTATGCTAGGTAGTGCACACAGCAAGGAGTCACTGCTGGTGGTTCGAGCGTCTTACTTGTGGATAATGTGATTTGTAGAAGTTTCTACATCTCTCATTTATGAATGGTTAATGCCGATAACACACAGCACGCAACATGTTGTTCTTTGGTCGCACGAAACACACTCGACACAAGTACAGCAGTCACTAAAATATTACACAATTGCAACACTGATCTGTTGAATCAATTGTGTACTGAACATTTAAAAATAAATTCTCATTCATTAACTGCCTGATGTGCAGAGGATTTTGTGCTTCAGTATCATTAGTATTTATACACCTTTGCTGATAGCTAATCAGTTAACAGGATTACGTCACACGGCTTTCCTTGGTATTAATCCATTTAATTGTCAAGTGATTCTGCAAAACATATACTGTATTTAGAAATGTTGTTCATCTTGTTTCAAGAGGCTGATTACACCAGACTTCCACAATTGTGACACTTACTAGCAAGTAGTGATAAAGCCTATACAAAAATTTTACATAGAACTTATGTACCATGCTTTCTTTGTAAACATGATGTAATGTCCAAATTGCTAACTTTTTGTACAGAACATTTTAAAAAGTTATATGACATCCATTATTCATTGTGGTCTCATTTCTATTTGGTGGTAGGGGGGGAGGCGCAAGACTAACAGTTTCAAGGTAAGATCTTTGAATGTTACTTGCAATGTGGATAAGTAATTAAATGAAAAATTGCCTTGGACATACACTATTGCAGTCTTGGCTTGTTATTGTACAGCGGAACCTCGTTATTGAGAGTATGGCCAGGACATCAGTAAGCACNATCACACGGCTTTCCTTGGTATTAATCCATTTAATTGTCAAGTGATTCTGCAAAACATATACTGTATTTAGAAATGTTGTTCATCTTGTTTCAAGAGGCTGATTACACCAGACTTCCACAATTGTGACACTTACTAGCAAGTAGTGATAAAGCAGATACAAAAATTTTACATAGAACTTATGTACCATGCTTTCTTTGTAAACATGATGTAATGTCCAAATTGCTAACTTTTTGTACAGAACATTTTAAAAAGTTATATGACATCCATTATTCATTGTGGTCTCATTTCTATTTGGTGGTAGGGGTGAAGGGGGGGAGGCGCAAGACTAACAGTTTCAAGGTAAGTTCTCTGAATGTTACTTGCAATGTGGATAAGTAATTAAATGAAAAATGGCCTTGGACACACACTATTGCAGTCTTGGCTTGTTATTGTACAGCGGAACCTCGTTATTGAGAGTATGGCCAGGACATCAGTAAGCACCAAATTTTTCTTTCAGTAAAAAATATTTTCTTTCCTTATTTTCCTTTTCCTGCCTTTTTTTTTGTGACTCTTATTGGCAGTGTTTTTGTTACCGGTTCTTGTCATATAGAGGGGGTGTTTGTTTGTGGTGCTGTTTCTAGCTAGAATGGAGGCAGGGACATGGTTCAAGCTAGAATGGAGGCACTGACATGGTTCAAGCTAGAATGCAGGGAGGGACACGGTTCANTGGTTCTTGTCATATAGAGGGGGTGTTTGTTTGTGGTGCTGTTTCTAGCTAGAATGGAGGCAGGGACATGGTTCAAGCTAGAATGGAGGCACTGACATGGTTGAAGCTAGAATGGAGGCACTGACATGGTTGAAGCTAGAATGGAGGCACTGACATGGTTCAAGCTAGAATGCAGGGAGGGACACTGTTCAAGCTAGAATGGAGGCAGGGACATGGTTCAAGCTAGAATGGAGGCACTGACATGGTTCAAGCTAGAATGCAGGGAGGGACACGGTTCAAGCTCACTGGATTACAAGGGACAATGAGCTGAATGTCGTAGTTGATTACCAAGCTCACTGTGCAGACAAAAGTTCAATTTCACATTAATTTGGAAATGTTGGTATGTGAAGTTCAGAGAAGGGGCACTGGATATTTGTGTGTTCTNAACAATGAGCTGAATGTCGTAGTTGATTACCAAGCTCACTGTGCAGACGAAAGTTCAATTTCACATTAATTTGGAAATGTTGGTATGTGAAGTTCAGAGAAGGGGTACTGGATATTTGTGTGTTCTTGTTGGCTGCAATGATGGCACGGGGTTTCACTTCAGAATGAGGCAGTGTCCTCCACGCACCTGTAACAGTATCTGGGAATTAATGTTTGGCTGGCCGACGTTGAGACCTTCTGTTTGCTGTTGGTATTCACTTACCAAATGAGGTGGCGTAGTGGTGAGACACTTGGACTCACATTCACGAGGACCTGGGTTTGAATCCCAGGCCGGCTATCCTTATTTCTGTTTTTCATGGCTATCCAAAATCATTCCAGGCAAGTGCTGGGATGATTCCTTACTTCAGACCGTGGCCATTCCTGCTTCGTCTCTGATGACCTTGCTGTTTATGAAACATTAAGCCCCTGGCACTACCGTGGTTTGTGCCTTACGGTTTTTTCTTTGCCGTCACTGTGGTCGTAGTGGAACGGCCTCTAAAGGTGTGTGTTGGGGCAGTGACGGGGCCGTACGTGGACCGCATCTTCGTGGTGGAACTAGGGGCTCCGTCCGACAACACCGTGAACACCGTCCCGCTGGAGGACTTTGGAGGCTTGCACCCAGACCCCAACCTCACGTACGCAGCCGAGCTGGTGGAGGCACTCCGTGAAGGCGATTACGACTTCGGGGCCGCCTTTGACGGTGACGGGGTGAGTGTGGACTTGTGTCTCAGTTTGTGATTACAGACAGCATTTGCCTTGGGTGCTTTATTTCAAATAGAAGGAAAGATTTATTAGTTTCAAATATCTTACAAGTGGTGTACATGTAACATAAACTAGGTGATGCCCATCAATGGTTGCNTACAAGTGGTGTACATGTAACATAAACTAGGTGATGCCCATCAATGGTTGCCAGATGTTTAAAGTTCCATGTTCTTATAAAAATTAAAAAAAGAAAACTTTTTATCTCACATTTAATTCTAAAATTGCATTTATTAATGAAACAAGATATGTCAGGAAAGAACACTTAACTAAGTAACTGCGTATAATACAGTATACTTCCCACTCTTTAGTGATGGAAAATTGGAGGCATCCAATCACAATTCAAAAATGTACATTAATCAGCACAACTTGCTCCTTTAATGTGGAATTGCTTGCTTTGACTCTGGAGAATAAAAGTTCACGTATGTTTATATGTTCCCTTAGCAAAGGGGGGTGGTTTCATGATGGTGCAATGGTTCGGCTACTCTCCTCCCACCAAGGTGAACCGGGTTCGATTCCCGGTGGAGTCACCCCAGATTTGCCGAGGGGGAGGGGAGGAGGATGTAGCCGACGTTTTCGTTGGCGGGCAGATTTTCTCTGTCTGGGCTTTCCTGTTTCTCCCACCCTTGCATTNGAGGATGTAGCCGACGTTTTCGTTGGCGGGCAGATTTTCTCTGTCTGGGCTTTCCTGTTTCTCCCACCCTTGCATTATGCCGCTGCTCCATACTCACTGCATTTCACCTTTGTTTACTCAAGCCTCGCCATAGCTGCGACTCCTCCCAAGCAATAGCAGTTACGCCATACACACCAACACACCACATTGTTCTGCAACATAAAGGTAACAGCCTGCTGCCTGTAGGTGGGCAGCCCATGGTACACCGCTTCCTGTTCAGCCGCTGGTTGCGGAGGGGAAACCATTGCGCATCTCTGCCACATCCCCAGCATCTTTTGCTCTCTCCCTGCGCCCCACCTGCTTGCTCTAAGTCCAGAGTGTATATACCAGCCGTGGACCACAGTTTGAGGCTGTTTATTTGTCCAGCTCGTTAGAACGTCACTGTGTCGGAGAGCTCTGCAATCTCTTCCTGCGGCAAAACGTCCCTGCCCGATGATGTGCTGGTGTCAAGACTCTTCAGCCATAGCCAGCCTTTGGCTTCACTCTTTGCTACTCGAGTTTGAGTACCAATTTTCCACAGGGGTCTCCCACCTCCTTCATGCAGCCACGTCTATCGTGAAGCCCAGTCAAGCATCGTTGGCACCTGGTCCAGCCCTTCAGGCCCTTGGAAAGGAATACTTGCTGGGTATGGTTGTCTTTGTTGAGTTTCTAATAAGAATAAACATACTCTTCCTTGGATCTGCTTTTTCTACCAGCTCGCTTTCTTTCAATTACCCATTTCCGCTTGAAACCCTATTCGCCACCATGCATATGACCACTCTCAAGAGCTGACACGTAACTATTCCCCTGATCATCCTCCAGACTTGTGATTGGAGAAGCATCCCTCTTAGTGCTGGGGACTGGGGTATAGCGGTCGTCCCACCTTCCCAGTCACCACCGGAGAGGAGTGTACTTGGCGTAAAGATGGTAGTCCTGCCCTCTATCTGTTTACTTTCAGAAATAGAGTACAGGTGGTCCTTAGAGACATTACTTACAAACCTTCCCTACCCTGCCTGACAACTTGGCAAGGTGACACTTATAGCATGGGCAGTGAGGGAGATGACTTACCTCCAGGAGGCCGTCCAGACTTCCTCCCCCATTCTCGCACTCCCATTTTGATTTACAAGCTATTCCAACCCTTATGGACACCCATTTCTCAAACACTCTATCACCCGTATGCCACGCCACCGGACTGGGTGGCGGCGTAGAAGGCCCTTGCCTAGGCCAGGGAGGCTGTGGGGTTGGAGCGGGGTTCCAACTTGGGGAGTTGGCGGCCTGCCAGAGGAATCTCGCTGCTAGCTGCACCAGTGGCCACACTTCTCAATCACCAGTTAACCTAAACGTCTCTCTCCCAGGGAGGTCTGTACCTCATCCGGCCATTGTTACTATTACCACACTCCTTGTCATGCCTGGCTGCCGCCTCCGGGGTTGTACGCCGGCCTGTTTCAGCAGCAAGCAAGCTCAACCCAGGGACTTGGACACGCACCCAGAACTGACCAACTCCCGCCATGGGCGATACAAATCCCTACCAACACCGTAACTCTCCCCGTCTACGGGATGCAAGTTTCTCTGTCCTCAGGGGGAAAGCTGTGGATGCCTTCTNTACCAACACCGTAACTCTCCCCGTCTACGGGATGCAAGTTTCTCTGTCCTCAGGGGGAAAGCTGTGGATGCCTTCGAGGGAGTAGAATTTTCCACAGGCGAGTTGTCGCACCCTCATCTGTCAAAACATATCAATTCACTCTACTGAACTTTGTAACAGCTTGCAACGCATTTTGTAAATGGTGCATCTTTGAATGTTTCCAACGCTTGGTGATGTTGTTGTAGCACACTCAGCTTGCATTCCCACCAACAGCTTTGTCCACAATTTCTCTCAAAATGACCGTGTGTTGAATTAGTGTTTTGTGTTCCTGGCATAGCAGATTACTGATAACTATATAACCCCACTATTTTTTTATCATCAATAAAATTTAGTACATTTGATGACAAAAACACGTAGAAAAGTTGCGTGCTACATTGATGTTTTTGAGCTATTGTTTAACCTGTGTAATGATACCTCATCAAAATATATGTATGTTTTGTGCTAATATTGGAATGTACACAACTTTCGTTTTTCTCAAACTTTGCAAAGGTAACTTGTTCTTAATTTTTTTTAAATTTGTTATATATATAATGATTTTGCATTTTGAATGTGAACTTAACAACAGTATTTCTTTCTGTAAGTTATATTGGCTGATATGTATTTTTTTTCTTCACTACTTTCAGAAATAGATGATAGAAATATATGTAATTAAAATTATGCTAACAAACTCTGAGAACTGTATATCGTGGCAGAATGTTCTGTTGTAAAAGATACTAATCTCTCTCATTGACTTGTTACCGTTGTTCTTATGGAAATTATTATAATTTGACAGGATCGCAACATGATACTGGGACACAAAGCTTTCTTCGTAACACCAACGGACTCTCTTGCAGTTCTTGCGAACAACCTGGATTGCATTCCGTACTTCCAGAAGACAGGAGTGAAGGGCCTTGCACGCAGCATGCCAACCGGAGCCGCAGTCGACAGGTGTGCTNTGCTCGCAGTATGCCAACCGGAGCTGCAGTCGACAGGTGTGCGAGATGATATTGAATAATATACCGTGTTTTGTCGTGTAATCATCACATTTTACAGTAAAATTTAAGGCAATAATTATGTGAATAGTAACTGGTTAAATTGGCTAGATTTTCGCAAATGGTACGTGTCCTATTGCAGTTGGCCATTGGGTTTTCTCAGGGCTGTCCCATTTCCCCTGCCCTTGCATTTTGCCACTGCTCCATCTTCATCTCGTTTAATACACCCTGAATACCTTGCGGGTATGTGCTGACCAAACGTATAAACTTGACTACATTCTAGAGGCCAGCTGAAGCAGCAGGTGTGTGTTGGTCGAATAGGGCAGCCGGCTCCACTCGGCACCATCCTCCTTTCATCAATGTTGATCCTGCCTGATGCCGTTATATTTTAAAGAAATATAATTATTTTACATAAAAGTACTGTTCTTTTCAGTGTTTCATGTAATCCAGTATAAATTCACAATGTAGAAGTGATGTGGAAGAAGCAGTCAAACCTGCACTTCATGAGAAGTTGAGATGACTTGCAGAAGGATGTGAGGTGTGGCTGTTGCGTAATGGGAACAAGACACCACCGAGGTGTGGAGTGAAGCAGATATAGGGAACGTGCACTTGACGGTTCAGAAGTAAACAACCCGTGGCTTGTCTTTCTATGTCGTTTAGCTATTCCTCAGGGCGTTAAGTCCCAAAACATGTTATAAATAGTGTGAGGCTCATGACACTTTCCTTCTATTTGTTGGTTTCTTTTTTCTGCAGATACATCTGATGCATTCTGTCTGCCTTTTACAATAAAAATAGAAAAGTGCATGAACCTGAAGTTTTAGGTTAATTTTAAAATAATCCGTCACCGAGAAACTGTTTAGTTCATGTACTGTTATTGTGCTATGCAACTTACTTGATACAAAAAAATTATTAAAATTGTGGAGAAAGATTTATGTTTGAGCATTTGGATGGTTGCCAATGTGATGAGCATGATGGAGACATGAAGACAAATTTTCCATAACCAGTTAAACATGACAAAAGCATGTGCGGTTTCTTACAGACAAATGTATGCCTTGTGTTTGAGTGTTCCCCAAATTCACTAGAAATGGCATGTTGCAACTTCTGCCTGTTGCCTAAAAGGAAAAAATATATTGAAAATAGTAGTGGAGTGAAGAGGTTTGGGCGGCTCTTAATGAAGAGGTCTTGAAAGGCGATGAGGGTGAAGCGAGGTGGAAATGGAGCAGTGTTGCAAAGGTGGGGGAAAGGGGAGAGCCCCGAGGAAACCCACAGACCAGTAGCACCATCAGGCACGATTCCCACTTGCGAAAACCCATGTGGTCCCACTGGGACTTGAACCCAGTTCGCTTTGGTGGGCGACGAGTTCTCTAGTTACTGTGCCACNAAAACCCATGTGGTCCCACTGGGACTTGAACCCAGTTCGCTTTGGTGGGCGACGAGTTCTCTAGTTACTGTGCCACCACGGCTCCTTGAAAAGAAAATACATTGGCAGTCTGTGGCAGAGGTGACAATGAAAATGGCATACCTGAAGAAGAGTGACAATGAGAAGAGCTGCAGGCCTGCGTTGGACAATGTGAGATACATATGCAGTTGTGTGTAGGTAGGAGAGGAGAGTATGTGGAAGTAGATTTAATGTATGCTGTAATATCTCATCTCTAAACCAAATTTTCTCACTAGTCCCGTTACTTAATAGCCATTTTGAGTGAAGGTTACAAGTAGGCAGCTAAGGCTACCAAAAATATATAAAAGTACAGGAATTCAAATACTCACAATCTAATACTTGTTAACAGGCGCACACACAAAGGACGACACATTTTTTTATTTTCACGTGATTGCGCAGCCGCGTGTGTGTGTGTCTGTTGACAAATACTAAGACTCTGAGAACTAGAATTCCTGTCCTTTTATATATTTTGAATAGCCACTTTCTGTATGCAGTAAGAAAGACAACCATTAAAACAAATGTGTAGATAGTGCAGTGACAGCAGGAAGCAAACCACAAATTTAAAAGTGAAGATAATGAAATTTCCACAAAATGTAAATTGTTGGCCTAAGTGCAGTACAACTTTGCGTAGAATGTTGCTTGTTCTCAATGTTGTTCAGTCATGGCAACCGGGACAGTCTTGTTGTGCCGACTTATTGCAGGGTTGCAACTGCCAAGAAGAAAGAATTGTTCGTGGTGCCGACAGGCTGGAAGTTCTTTGGCAACCTCATGGATGCTGGCCGGATCTCCCTTTGTGGCGAGGAGAGTTTCGGGTACGCCATTTACAACAGTTAACTTGTTTGAAAACTTAATTTGAAGGTGCTAGCTGGCAAGTAATGTACTTAAGTCAAAACCAGTGTTAGTTTCCATACATATATGAATGATATGTATACTGTATATCTTTCACTGGTGGACTGTGTTTCCACAGTGTCTGTTTTTTGGTTGATGAGGTATATGGGAAGAGAGAGTGTAAGGGACAGACAAGTATTGCAGAGCTCCTTACTTACTTTCATCTTAACAAGTAAAACGATTCTTTAACTGAGAAGTGTCTATTTGAGGAATAGAAGAAAACACGGACGTTAGAGAAGGGGGGTGGTATGTAGACTAAATGCATTGTAGATATGACCTTTATGGTTGTCTCAGAATAGTACTTGTGTTGGTGTCTACAGCCTTAACTGTTTTGTAATGTGTACCTCATTATATTTTAACATGTATGCTTTTGTTTATGAAATTAATTTGTAAATAATATGAGAGAAATACTGTCTTGATGTTCAGTGTTTTTGTAGATGAAAAATGCTGACATATTGAGTAGAGGAAGCGTGCGAGTTAGGCCTGAGTGTTGTGTGTTGGAAGAGGCATGCATGTTGAAGAGGCGGTGGTGTTACCAGGACGGGGTCAGATCACATTCGAGAGAAGGACGGGGTGTGGGCTGCGCTAGCTTGGCTCTCGGTGATCCAGAACCTGGGCAAGCCGGTCGACGAGATCCTGCGCGAGCACTGGGCCAAGTACGGCCGCAATTTCTTCACCAGGTAACGACAGCAAACCGATCTTGCTCGCCCACTAACTTTTGCACACTTTTAGGCACTGTACAATAAAACTCTTAAGAAGTGCCTGGGCCCGAGAACAACGCCAGCTGTATTTTCTCAAAAACGTTGCAAGTTACGACCTACCAATACAAGTACAAAACAGAACTGGTCCTGTAGATTCAAGCAGCGCCGCTCCATTGCCGAAGGTACCGTCATCAACAGTGTTGCCAAGACGTGGCAGGAAATTTAAACGAGTTCAAATGGATGCGTGCCCAAACAAGATGTTCCTGAAGGGACTCGACTCGAAAATGAAAGTTTATTAACCAGCAAAATTTTTAAAGAGAGTTAGATTGTTTTGGTGTTCATGGACAAAGAGTTAAAGTACTATGTAAATTTAACAAGAAGGAAAACTTCTTAACTGGTAACGTCTTAAAAGGCAACTTCTTAAAATGGTTTTACTGTTTTTTTAAATCCCATGAAATAAATGAATTGGAGATTTGCGAGTACTCTTAAATCGAGCTCTAGCAGAATACCTGCTTGCAGCTCAAGCTTGGCTCAAAATACTTTCTAGGCCTAAAAAATCAGAGCTTCTATGTCAATGGCAGGTAATTTTGCTGGCGACAGACAATACGGTGTTTTGCTTGTTTACAAAAGAAAACGTGTTATTTATCAATGAAACGTAAATATTTAAAACATACGAGTCTTCCAGTAAAAAAATTCCCCAGTAATGGAGTATAATAAAGGTGATTATTTCGTATTACGTATCCAAATCACCAAAAAAACATTACATTACGTATCCAATGATACATAAAATCCACCCAAAAAGTCGTCTATTTCGTATCCAAACTAAGTCCTTAGAAGGCCAAAACAAATGCAAAATTTCTTCCTGCGTATCCAGCCCGCCTGTAATTACCTGCTTTTTACCAAAAGTTTCTTTGTGCGTATCCACATGAAAAACGACCCGAATTTAAAAGTGGTGGGGTTGCATATCCAAAATGACAGGTGGAAATTGCCACCAAGCCTCATTTGTTCCGATTCGCGTATTCATTTATCTTTTAAAAACATTTATAAAAATACCTAAGTGTTTCCTGTGGCGTATCCAAACTGAAAACGGAACAATTGGTTACTTTACCAAAAGTTTCTTTGTGCGTATCTACATGAAAAACGACTTGAATTGAAAAGTGGTGGGTTTGCATATCCAAGACGACAGGTGGAAATTGCCACAAAACTTCATTTGTTCCGATTCACGTATTCATTTATCTTTTAAAAACATTTATAAAAATACCTAATTATTTCCTGTGGCGTATCCAAACTGAAAACGGAACAATTGGTTACTTTACCAAAAGTTTCTTTGTGCGTATCTACATGAAAAACGACTTGTTGCTAAAATTTTCCTATTGAATAACTTAAAAAAGAAGGATTAATTTAGATTTTAAATACAAAACCAATAACCAGCTAGCAGTGAGTGATTATAATTAATACATTTCATATATCAATGCCTTGGAATCACGAGAGTTTATGCAGGGATGTTTCATTTTGTTTGTTTTTATGAAAGTTGTAGAATTGAGTGTATCCCCAAGGTTTCCATAAGATTTTAAATTGACCCAAACAGCTACTCATTGTCATTTTAAACAGACATTACACACAGCCAGTCAATCACATTTTAAATTTAAATGTGCTATTGTCATTTTAACATTTTGTTTATTCTGATGATAGTTCTCTAAACTAAACCAGTTGTGAGATTCTCAGTCGGGTATGAAAAAAGTTATCAAGAGTTGTGAGATAGGTGGTATTTTTTGTGTTGTTATGGAGACAATATATATTGGCAAGGGAGGAACGATTCGTTACTTCCTCTTACTACCAAACAAAAGATCAAAAGTCATAAACTGAGGCAAACAGCAAAACTACTTTAAACACTTTAAAAAAGTTTACTGGAAATTGGTAATTTTTTACCCGCTAATTTCTCGGGGGGCGATCCCATTGCGGAAAGTGATTTGTTTAAAATTTCGGTAATTATGGCGTATTGTGTATCCAACAACGATTCAATTACATTTTAAATCCAAAACCAATAACCAGCTAGTGAAATGAGTTGTGTAAATAATAATGAATTTAAAAAAAAAATCAAGACATAAAGTCTTCACTGGCTTACACTGAGGGATTATAATTTATGCATTTCATGTATTAATTTCTTGGAATCATGAGTTTGTGTAGGGATCTTTCGTTTTGTTCTTGTTATTTGAAAGGTGAAGCAACTGCAAGGTGCCCACAAATGTTAGTGTGTCACAAGAGACAGGCTGGGAAAACTGCTATATGATTCACCTCTCTTTGCAGCTGCGAGATTAAGTTTTGTTTGCTTTATTTGAAAGTTGTCTAGAATTTATAGCCCCCCCCCCAAACTCCATGGCCATTACACCTCTCTACACTCGAGATTCAATCGGGTTGGTGATATCAAAAAAAAAAATATCTACTTTTGTTTTATCCATTTTTTTTCCGATGATTTGCTTATAAGCTCGGCCTGGACTCGATGTGGTCAGTACAACGGTGGCGCATCATATGACAACATCTACCCACGTATACCAAGACATGGATCAACAGATTAATAAAAGGTACTCTTACCAACATAAGTAATGTATACATTTTTTCTTTATTTTAAGCGAGGTTATTTTCATAACTATAATCGACTAGTATTGGTGGTTCACGATGGTTTTGTGTTTCAGGTCAAAGATGTACGAGGACCCGGATGACCCGTTCATTCAGTGCCCTCTTAACCGAGCGCATATGATTTTGCGCTCGAGAATTGAGAGGCACCTATACAAATGTAGGGCATCTGGGGAGATAAAAACCTCGCCCCCCCCTTCCCCACCGTCCTCTTCTGAAGAGAATTGGGACGATGGGCCGTATGTGACATACGACCCATCGTTAAAAATTAAGAGTTCAAAAGAACTCATCATCAGAAAGCCAAAGTGAGTGTTTGTAGCGGCCGATCGTGTCACATTACCCAGGTGGAAAAAAAAATCTGTACATAAAATTGAATTTGTTTTTGTTTTCAGAAAGAAATAGGATACACCGAGGAAGCAGCGAGGAAGCAGCGAGGTGAAGAATTTGAATAAGAATTTTAATGTAACTAAAAATGAAAAAAAAAATATATATATATATATATTTTTTATTTATCTGTTTATTTATTTATATAAAGTTACCTCTACCACTTTAATTTGAAATGAGCCATTGTAATTTTAAGCTAAACCAGTTATGATGATGATTCTCTAAACTAAACCAATTGTGAGATTTGTAGTTAGGTACAAAAAATTGAATATATACCAAACAACAAGCTACAAAAAATTGAATATATACCAAACAACAAGCTATTCAAACAATTCAAACACTTTAAAACTAAACCAATTAATTCATTTTAAACTTTACTTTAAATTGGCACACACACACTTTAAATAGACACCACATTTACAGTGAGATGTGCAGTCAACAGAGCTACCTAATAGAACCTCTCAGTGCAGAGAGCGTGCAGGGAATTAAACGAGGTACGAACGCAATGTGCTCCTATCAGACGATTTCCCCTTGATCAAAGTCCATGATAAGGAATCGTATATATAAGGAGCATAATTATACGATATAAATTTCAGTATGACTTCATGGGAAGAGATTCCAATCTTGTTAGTTGAGAAGACACACCCAAAGGCAATAGAACCAAAATATGCAACTGGTGGTTCTGCAGGTGGTGATCTTCATGCAGTAGAAGATTACAGTTTAGCTCCAGGTGAATTTTATCCTATACCATTAGGATTGAAGATTCAATATCCTCCTGGGCATTTTGGATATATGACTACAAGAACATCAACTGGAAGAAGAGGTTTATTACTTTACGCTGGTGTATGTGACACTGATTATACAGGTGAATTACATGTTTGCGCCTTTAATCCTACTAGTACTCCTATTAATATCCGTACTGGTGAGCGTATCGCTCAACTTTTGGTACTACCTTATACCAAACCCATTGTGACAGTAGTGTCGTCAATTGATTTTGGTAAATCTGAACGTGGAACTGGCGGATTTGGATCAACCGGACGCTTTTCTCTCTAAGAATATATTTCATTTAATATCGAAGGAGGTACGGTATATTGCTACCGCGGCCTCCGTACAGTGGTTCACAAGGGCTATATTCAAACACTTTGAACTGATGCAAATCTCAAGTCATTTTAAACTCTGCACAAAGACCTCACTCTTACTACACATAACAAGCCAATCTCACTTTAATTTTAAATGAACTATTGTCACAGACACCCCCCCCCCACACACATACACATACACACACACATTAAATAGACACCACATAAAATTCACTCATCCTTACTTGTATCTGATAATGAAAAAAAATAATAATATCTACTTTTGTTTTATCCATTTATTTTCCGATGACTCGCTTATAAGCTTCGGCATGAACGTCGATGCACCATAGTTATACTGATTGTATCAAGCCAATATGTCAACTTCTACCAAGTGCACCTTGTGCTTTGGAGGGTATGAACAGTGCTATCACTGTGATTGGAATGAAATAGTACCAAGGTTTCCTCGTCAACCTCACCCAAGGCTATGGTGCGATTCGATGAGGGCCAAAAAATATGGGATTGAATTGCCAAAAGAGAGCGATGCAGTGATGGGCTGCAATGCTTGTAGGCAAATGGGTAATGTTTTTTTTAATACGCTCCAACCTACAGTGAAGAAGTAAACCGCACCCGGCTCGAACTTGGATACTCCAAACGGAACTCGGCGAGATGGGTACTCTTCCAGGACTCCTAGACATCACCCTTTAACGGCCAGGGCTTCTAGACATCACCCTTTCGTGGCTCGGGATGTGACAACATAACTGAAGATTACCTACTGCTGGATGTAGGCAGTGTACAGCAGCTAAAAAAAATGGACATCCAGCTAATCTATCCTAGAGTCTCCGACTTTATTAAACATGTATATAAATGTAAAATTTGATTTTGTGTGTGGTTTTTGAATAAATGTTATTTAAATTCTCTCTATGTGCCATTTATAAAACATAAGTAGTTTCTTTCTTTTGAATAAACACTTTAAAAATATTTACTAGACGTTGGTAATTTGTTAGCCATTAGCTTCTCGGGGCCTATCCCATTGCGGAGAAGTGACTTGCTAAAACTTTCCTATTGCATATTCCCACTTTAAATTGATCGCCGATATGGAGCAGAACATTATTAAAATGAACAAATGTTTAGATAAATAAACTAATTCATTTTAAACTTTAAGCCATTAGTAATCACGAGCTGTGAGATGGCTATTTCGTGTTGTTATGGAGGTGATATATATTGGCAAGGGAGTAACGATCTGGTCCTCCTTCTTACTACCAAACAACAAGCTATTCAAACACTTTTAAAATGTTTACTGGAAGATGGTACTTTTTTTAGCCGTTAGCTTCTCGGGGCCGATCCCATTGCGGAGAAGTGACTTGCTAAAAGTTTTCTATTGCGTATTCTCACTTTAAATTGACGCAAACAGCTACTCGGGTACACTTTTTTTCTTTCACTAGCCATTATTGCCCGTATCTGAAAATGAAAAAAAAAATTAAAGTACTTTTCGTTTATCCGTTATTTAGTTTTTTCTACAAATGCAAAGCGTTGTTAGTTTTACCTTTTGAGAGAACTGCCTTCATCACCGCTGTCTCCTTCGTGACGAGTCTCCTCGTGCATTGCAGCTGCATGGATTAGAAACGAGTGCAGTCGTTGTCCGTATGGGTGGTTCTTTTTCCAAATGTATTCTGCCAAGTAGCCGGTCCACGACTTTTCCCGTCTGCCAAAACACGGAATGCTATACCTCACCGAACACCAACTCCGTTCGATGTTTTGTGTGTGCACTCTTAAAGATTCGCCTTGCCTCAGCTTTAGTTTGTTTCGGGTGTTAACTATTCCACTCTTTTCACTGCACACAAATTCCTTCCGGTGATTTACTTGCAGGTGGCGATAGCCGTGCATGTCCAAGTTACTGTAACCTCGCCAACAGTCTGAAATTATCGTCGTGCCCGGCACAATCCATTCACGAATACATTTTACTAAAGTCGCGGCGTTCCTCTTTTCCACCGGCACCAGGAAGAAATTAGTAGGATCGCCTCTCTCCACACCGCCGAAAACCCACTGGCCGTGAACTTTTCGTCCCTTGCGGTTTTTACGCTTACCCAACTTTGATTCGTCTATCTCGACTATTTTGCCAGGCCCGCCGATTCTTTTCCTGTAAGTTAACACCCAGTCTATGCACACTTGGCGGCAGAAATTCGACCAGGCGACGACTGTCTTGCCCGAGCACTTAAGTTCGTTTACTATAGTCTGCTGTCGGGGATACTTGATCAGGCACCACAATAAACACAACTCGATGATCTTGCCCGGCGACAAATTTGAATCTCCCACGAAACTGCCATGTCTTGCCGACACTTTAAAATTGCATTTTGTGCCATTCTCCATGCGCTGTCGACACCAGTAAAACAAACCTCGATTGTCCACGAGCTTGGCTTCGCCTTTTCTGCATCGTCTACACCGTATTGACGGTTTAAGGATGTTATGCTCGATGAGGAATGTGTTTACGTCCGGTGAGAAGTAAATCAATTTTCGAGCGTTCAACATGGTGATTTTACACCCCTCACACACCATTGTATGTTTTCCTAATTGAAAACTTTTAGGTTTTAAGTAAAAACACACTTGGATACGCCAAACGGAACAATTGACTTGAACTTGGATACGTTAAACGGAATTCGACCGGATACGCAATAGTACACTGACTTGAAAAGTAAATAATTTGAGTGGATACTCGATAGTGCACTCGCAGGTTTCCTATGGTTTTACCATAAGAGTACGCAATACGGAACAATCACCGTGTGAATACTGATAAACAACAAAATTTGCATAACAATTTGGGCAGCGAATCTGCCTAAGATGTGGAGGTCGACAAGATTGTTTACTATTTGCTAAAAAAATAAAGACTTTATCCATTTATGAAACAAAATTTTAAAAGGTAGGCATGTTCTAGTTGAAGTTGTTCTTCAGAACTGCAGATGTGAACAGAGATTACCACCACAAGAAAACAAATTTTATATTAATTGTTAATGATTTTTTGTATTAAATAAAACAGCTTGGGCTTTGCTCAAACTACAAGTCTTATGCTTGCAGATGTATATTTGAAATTACCATATTGATGCTGTAGCATAGTGTTTACTGTGTTGTTGATGTTTGCCACTGGCTGGTGTGCGGGCAGGTACGACTACGAGGCCTGCGCAGTGGAGCCGTGCAACAAGATGATGTCGGAGCTAGAGGCGCTCATCACTGACCCCAGCTTCGTCGGTCGCCAACTCACCGCGGCCGGCAAGACGTACGCTGTGCAGCTGGGGGACAACTTCCAGTACACCGACCCCATAGACGGCAGCTTCACTGCGNGGCCGGCAAGACGTACGCTGTGCAGCTGGGGGACAACTTCCAGTACACCGACCCCATAGACGGCAGCTTCACTGCAAAGCAGGTGAGCCGGTCTCGTCACAGTGTTCCTCATTAACGTCTCTCTGGTTACTGCAGTAAAAATAAAAACTGTTAAGACTTGGTACAGAGTGCCCAATTACTGAGGACTTCTTAGGAAAACATGCCCTTCTTAGTGGTACGTTCATAAACTGCTTAAGTTGCGCCGGAATGAAAACAAAAACCTGGCTACATGCCCTGACTACTTGGATTACTTTTGTGATGTTGGGCTGTGATAANGTTACTGCAGTAAAAATAAAAACTGTTAAGACTTGGTACAGAGTGCCCAATTACTGAGGACTTCTTAGGAAAACAATCCCTTCTTAGTGGTACGTTCATAAACTGATGAAGTCGCGCCGGAATGAAAACAAAAACCTGGCTACATGCCCTGACTACTTGGATTACTTTTGTGATGTTGGGCTGTGATAANGCGCCGGAATGAAAACAAAAACCTGGCTACATGCCCTGACTACTTGGATTACTTTTGTGATGTTGGGCTGTGATAAAATCCAGTGGGTGTTATATTCGTGACTTGAGCCATTTTGCTTCCTCTTTGCCGCCATGCTGGGCGACACAAGATAAAGGAACCAGTAGCTGGTCAAGGTTGACGGGTACAATCTCAGCATGACGCAAATATTTACAACTATACGATGTACAGTATTTGAACATGAAAAGCCTTTGTCTCATGTCACGTCACACCTTCAGCAGAAATATGCATAACAGTAAACTTGTCGTTACTTTTCTAGTGTTACTACTCTTTTAAAAATAAGCGTTTAAAAAAAACCAGTATTAAGTAACAAAAACTTTCAATGTGGACTTCTTGTCTGCTGACCTGGTGTCAGCGGCATGGTGACGCTGACGGACAAGTCTGACAGCTACCCTCCCACTCCACCCCTATAACGGTTACCTTTTTTTTTCCCTTTCAAAATCGTGCATCTGACAGTACCATTCCCACCATAGTCATTCGCTCGTCGGAGAGAGGACAAATGAAGTGCTGTGCATCACTTACCCAGGCAAAGAATTATTCTTATTAGTAGAAACTAGTCCAAAACTTTATTCTTGATAATCTGCGACTATGAGGAGGGAGGAAGTTATAAGGGGCGGCCGTCATACTCATGTTCATATGTACACATTTACATTTATGGTGCAAACTCAATTTTAACTCGACTCAAAGCTGTAAAAATGGAACTCTCCCATCACAAATATGCAGTATATATCTTTTTCTGTGTAGATATTTATAATGCAGTGTTTCTACAGTGGGGTAGGTGGTACGCAAGTAGATATTATATACATATGTTAGAAAATTAGTAAAAAGTATAAATTACAACTCACTACTGCCATTTAGAAATGTGTTGTTATAATATAGTATGGTGTGAAACACTTTTGATGAAGCGGGAGTGTGCAATTCTGATGTGTACGTACGTGTATCAGGGGCTGAGAGTGCTGTTGGAGGACGGCTCGTGCATCGTGTTCCGCCTGAGCGGAACAGGCAGCTCTGGAGCCACTGTGCGTATGTATGTAGACAGCTATGAAGCAGACACCTCCAAACACGGCCAGGATGCACAGGTGAGTGCTTGGTGCCTGCCGTCCAGTGTGTGACTGTCTGCACGTGTGGTTACTTACATTGGCCTCTATGCACAGTAGGAAGTTATTTCACTTGCATATGTGATTCTCACTTCGTCTCTTGCTTTGCTGTATAATTCTGTGCAATGGTAAAGGCCAGGTTAATGAGGGAAGTTGGAGATTGCAGCCATCGACTAGTGCTGAAGAACTGTTGCGTCTGTGAAAACAATTGCTGCTTTTGCTTTGTTTCTTTCCCACTGCATGAGAAAGTTTGGTCATAGGCTAATTCACTATTATTATATTGGCTTCAGGGCTGGGCCGATGCTGATCACCTATCATGATAATCTGCCTATAAATGGAGTTTGCCTATCATCGCTATCTGCTTGGTCTTGAAAAGCGTCTCGAATATGTTGGTGGAGCAGAAAGCTCCAATACTGAAAGTGGTGGAGCGAGCTGATGAGAATGAACTGCTGTTCTGCGGCTGTGCACGGACATATATTCCACCTGCCCGCGGACTCTGAGGTGCAGTGGTGGTGGGGTGAGCGGAGCTGCGCTCTCTGGTGCCATATCTCGGTCCGTGCCAAAAGCAGGCGTCTCTGTCATGAGGAGTTACATCTTCGGCGTGAGCATAGGCGCTTAGCTGGCATGCTAGGCTGGCTTCTATCACAATAGAGGGGTTGGCATGACGTCTGATAATAAGGCGAACTAACTTGGCTGCCGTTGTCCATCAGTGTCCCCGCATCTAGGGGTGTACTGGTAGACTAGATGCAAGTTGTTTGAGGTTCACACCCCACCTGGGTACGTGATTCCGTGTGCAGATGAGGCAAAGTCGTATTTATATTTACTTATCACAGAGCATCACGCATTAAGTTGTATACTAATATGTATGGATTGAACATTGCAATGCATGGTATTAATACAGATCCATTCTCATAACTAACAATTATTAATTTTGCAGAAATTTGTGGGGTTATTTTTAGTAAATTTCCATTTGAAGTCCCTACAACATTTAGGTAAAAATTGTAAGTATAAATAAATTATATTATCTTAAGGCTTTTAACCACTTGTTTTCTTACAAACGTAACTTAAAATAAAAATAAGCCTATGTGACATGATAGCAGCCAACCCATACATTCTGAACCAGTAATACACATTTTAATTGCTCAGTGCCATCTGTCTGTCTGTACATAATCTCATTTAACTACATTAAAAAGATGTCNGTAATACACATTTTAATTGCTCAGTGCCATCTGTCTGTCTGTACATAATCTCATTTAACTACATTAAAAAGATGTCTTGTGTATTCACAGTAGCCTGGTAAAATTGTGAAAGTAAATTGGTGCTCAAATTTACTGAAAAAGCTCTAATTGGCCTGGAAGATCATCAAGAGCTGTGATTGGCATCTGCATTCCCTGCAAGCGGGGTTATCGGCTCAGCACTGATTGGCTTTGCTAATACAGTCGCCACTTGCCATAACAAATGTGAGCTGTAATCACACGTTGGCTGTTGCAATTATTTGTAAACGTACTATGGTTTACTGTATTAAATACGAGGTTACTATACTCGTTTGAAACTAGTGTCTCTGTGTGCGCTCGCCTGCTGTAACAATATANTACTCGTTTGAAACTAGTGTCTCTGTGTGCGCTCGCCTGCTGTAACAATATAAGTATAATTCCTTCCACATGTTCAAACACATTTAAACGTTTTAATTTTTGGTGTGCAAATATGTCGCACAGAACTTTTCTTTCATTCCTACACGAGAAAGGGGGGATAGTAATGCTTCACATGTCTTTCCTCCCCTCCCTTCCTTGATTGGTTAAAGTCCTGTTCCTGAGCAGACCATTCATGGGAACAAGGAGAGTATGGAAGCAAGTACTGATCAGATGATCGTCTAAAAAAAGGGGAGTAGCAAACGATACAGGANGCTGTAATCACACGTTGGCTGTTGCAATTATTTGTAAACGTACTATGGTTTACTGTATTAAATACGAGGTTACTAGTGTCTCTGTGTGCTCGCGCCTGCTGTAACAATATAAGTATAATTCCTTCCACATGTTCAAACACATTTAAACGTTTTAATTTTTGGTGTGCAAATATGTCGCACAGAACTTTTCTTTCATTCCTACACGAGAAAGGGGGGATAGGAATGCTTCACATGTCTTTCCTCCCCTCCCTTCCTTGATTGGTTAAAGTCCTGTTCCTGAGCAGACCATTCACGGGAACAAGGAGAGTATGGAAGCAAGTACTGATCAGATGATCGTCTAAAAAAAGGGGAGTAGCAAACGATACAGGAAGGTGCGCGAGCAATACAGAGGCGGAGATGCAGCCACGAAGGGAGCAAGTTCATGTTATGCTCAGCAGTCGGTTCACATGCAGACTATAGACTTCAGCATTTGACATTGTTTACGTTTCAAAGGATGACAAATGTTGCTGTCGTAGGGAAGAAACTTGACTGCGACCACACAGTGCAGATCAGATTTGGAATCCCGTATCATTCAAATGCTTCAGACATCTGTAATTTGTGATGTTTGTGTCCAGTCGCCGTTACATCTGTTATAAGAGTGTGCATTTTTAGAAATTTGCCATTTTGTGTGGTCATTCTCGGGAAGCATGTAAAAATTCTGAAACTTAAGAAAAAATATAAATATCTCTGGTAAAATGTAAGAAATCTCTTATCAAAATGTGGTAATAAAATATGTTCTCTAGCTGTAATATATACATGTTATAATGTTGTTTGTAATTAGTATGCCACAATATCAAGACTGAAAGTGGGCGAGGAACTGCGGCCTACGTTGTCGTAACGCAACATGTGCCATAAGACTGGGGGAGGGGTACGCACTGAAGTGGTATGACAACGGGCCCAAGCCAGGCAGTCTTGCTCCCTCCCCATGTGGCTGATCTGTTTCTCACAAATGTTGATCTGCAGATCTTAATTTTCACTGTGTTGTTGTTGGACATATTTTTTGCACTAATTTCCTGTCAGTTTTTCTTTAAGAAGTCATAATCTGGCAAAATAGAAAAGGCAGAATCATAACAAAATCTATTAAATTATTATTTTTCTATCTCTAAACACTTAAAAATAATAACCTTCCAAAAATGAACAAATGAAGTTCCTTAAAATGATTTAGATTAATCTATCTCGGAGGAAAAGCTAAGAAATTGTAAAATATCATGACAGCAGCAGCAACTCACCACATCCTGTATCACTGTCCAGTCTATAACATTTATTTGAAATCATAAGCTTCGTTATCATCATCAGCATAACAAATATTGGTGTAAAAGTAGAGTATGAAAGTAACACTTCTCTTGTAAAAGACGGCAAGTCGAACAAAGTCTGTGTACCGTGGGGTTGTGTGGTGCGCAGGTGATACTGAAGCCTCTGGTGGAAATAGCGCTGCAAATCTCGCGGCTGCGGGAGTTCACGGGCCGCGACAAGCCGACGGTCATCACGTAAGGACGGCTGTCGCCTTGCTCCTTCCTCCCCCCCTTCCCTTCCTTGATGTCCTCGCTGACCTTTGTTTCAGGCGTACGAGCGTGTGTTGTGAACACTCCCGTCCTGTGCCACAACAGCAGCAAGAAATGTGTCTCCCCTTGTTTCTGAGTTTTGTTTGGGCCAGGGTACAAGGCATTGTGAAATATGACTTGTGCCCCCCAGTGCTTCTGGGTGGGGTGAGCGCGAAAGTGTGAGAGAGGAAGCATTGGATGACCAGCCAACATATCCAAGTTACCTAGCAGTTGGCTGTAGTTTTTGTCACTCTAGTTATCTACGGTATTTATTTTATAAAAGGGTCTTTTTTCGAAATTACAAAAGTGATATTGGGGAATCTGTTTAGTTGCTGGAGATTGTTTTTCTGCCACCTGCGTAAAAAAAACATTTTCGTTGGATTTTGAGAAGCTTACTGCGATTTGTGTACTGTATTTAATTCCATACATTAAAAAATGTTCCTTATGTGCAGCTGGCTTAACATAAGTGTATTGTAATCATTTAATGTAATATGATTTTCTTTTATTATGTGGATGTGCGTGAATATTTTGAAAATTACAGGTATTGTCAACTTTGCATAGCGTACAAATGTTTTGTCGTAGAAAAATTAATATTTCATATGCTTTTGTAAGTAAAAACAATTTTTACAATATTTTATTTGAAAAAAATAGAAAATATAGCCTTGCGCATAGTTTAAAGAAGTAATAGGAAGTTGAAGAAAATGTCTACCGTATTCTAATATAAGCAAGTAATGTGTACAGTAGCTATCATTTTCTCTAAGTGAATAGATGGTTAGTAACTCTTGTATTATTGTAAATTTGTATATAAAAAGAAAGTGATGTAAAACGTTAGATTGCAAATAAGACAAGTGTGCTTTGTAAAATTTATTTATTGTTAGTGACTCTATAATGATATTTTCAGAGTTATTTTTTCTCCGCTCATTGTTCAACTGTAAACAGGTCGCTCAGTTTCATTGCTTAGATGTCCTGATTGGCTACTGGGTTTGTCGCATGTGTGTCTGCAGTAGAACAGCTATGGTCAGCTTGAGGTCGTAGTTGTCAATATGTGCATTCTTTTTTCTTAAGAATTNTGTGTCTGCAGTAGAACAGCTATGGTCAGCTTGAGGTCGTAGTTGTCAATATGTGCATTCTTTTTTCTTAAGAATTATTTTTTTTTTTTTTCATGCTTTTTGTGGGATTTAATTTTAGTGTGTGAAAATAAAAATTATATGGAACTCCTGTTTATAGCCTAAATTTGTCTTTTTGGTTGTTTATTTAAACTTTTCTTGTTTTGTCCTTTGTGGTGGTCACACATGTTCCCTCTTTCTGCTCTTTATTCCATTTTGCAACGTTTTTGTGTCTCAGTCAATTGGGATGTGGAAAACGTTTGCTAACGTAGTTTATAAGATGTGCTATGTTGGGAATAAGCAACTAGGCTGCTAATTATAAAAGGAGGGGCAAAACACAAACTCACAGGGCAATACTCATGGACAGACAGACACAAAGTTGGATAAACCTTTTTTTGTGATGTTTTGCTGGCTGGTCCAGCTTCTTCTGGTGGTGAGTGTTTGCACACTGCAGTCTGTTGGACGATGATTGGNTGTGTCTGCAGTAGAACAGCTATGGTCAGCTTGAGGTCGTAGTTGTCAATATGTGCATTCTTTTTTCTTAAGAATAATTTTTTTTTTTTTTCATGCTTTTTGTGGGATTTAATTTTAGTGTGTGAAAATAAAAATTATATGGAACTCCTGTTTATAGCCTAAATTTGTCTTTTTGGTTGTTTATTTAAACTTTTCTTGTTTTTTCCTTTGTGGTGGTCACACATGTTCCCTCTTTCTGCTCTTTATTCCATTTTGCAACGTTTTTGTGTCTCAGTCAATTGGGATGTGGAAAACGTTTGCTAACGTAGTTTATCAGATGTGCTATGTTGGGAATAAGCAACTAGGCTGCTAATTATAAAAGGAGGGGCAAAACACAAACTCACAGGGCAATACTCATGGACAGACAGACACAAAGTTGGATAAACCTTTTTTCGTGATGTTTTGCTGGCTGGTCCAGCTTCTTCTGGTGGTGAGTGTTTGCACACTGCAGTCTGTTGGACGATGATTGGNGTGATGTTTTGCTGGCTGGTCCAGCTTCTTCTGGTGGTGAGTGTTTGCACACTGCAGTCTGTTGGACGATGATTGGCAATCCCAGAGGCTAAGGAGCTAATCCAAGAGCTGTGTAACCTTGCTTACATTGGCTGTTGGGCAAGACCTTTCAGCTGTAGCAAACCATTCCGAGGATCTCCTTGCCATAGCGTTTGTCTAACCAATGGGGACTACACTGAGATAGATGGTATGTGTGTCCTTGAGAGAGAGCCGCAATATACGAGCATATCCCTCTATCCAGGTGGTAGGTGAAAGAAGGAAGTGTGTGTGTGTTTCCTCTGATAGAGACAGTAGTTCAGCCAGAGGGAGACTGAATGACACCCAGCTAAAGAACCTACAGAGAATTTGACATGCCACGAGCGACGTCATTCTCTAGTATCCTCGCCACAGCTGCTGCCACCTCTTAAGAAAAGCCATTACTCCGTACACGCCACAGGGCGCATTCCAAGCCAGGGTGGTTTGCCCGGTCGTTCCCACCTGCTGCGTTGCAACCCGCTTCGCATCATGTTGCTGCTCTACCCTCCAGCGCCTGTCGCGTGAGGGGAAGTCTCCACCGCTCTGTTACTCTCTTCTCTCCTTCGCATCTCTCTCTCTCTCCACACCTCGCAACCTCCATGCTGACCCTGCGCACAGAGTATAAATAGAACCTGCAATCATCAGTTCAAGGCTGTCGCGCGCCAGTCTTCTACAGAACTTCACTCTGCAGGAGAACTACCAGACATCACGTCTCGCCTTCGCAGAACGTCGCACTGCCCAAGCAACCATTGACTTTTTCAAGTCGCCACTTTGCACGACACCGCCTCGCTGTTACCAAAGCCGTCGTGCTTCCAGTTACCGTGTAGCTTGCTTACAGCTATTATGAGTGTGAGTATCGCTGACTTGGGGTCGTCCTTACCCCTTGCACTGCCACGTCTTCTGAGACTAGGTAGGATACCAGTTGGCAACTTAGGATCGGCCCTTCAGGCCTCAGTCAGGGTACAGGCTGCTTTATGTGTGTTTGATTGAACAGTCAATAAAACAAGGCATAAATCTGACTTGGTCAAGTTGTCTCTCCAGCACTCTGTATTCCTACACCTTGTCCTTTCTCTTTCCGGTTCGTCACCTGTCCTAGTAAGACTCTTCTAGGGTTAGCCACGAGCCGACGGCTTGCTCCTTCTCTCTCCTGCTGACAGCTGTTTTGAAGTGCAGCTTAGGGAGCTTGCCTTCCTGGGCCAAATTAGAGCAGTTGTCTCTTGGACTAGCTTGGGTAAGACAGCGACATTCTGCACACCAAGTTTCTTGCTTGGAAGCGATAGCCCAACTCCCAACAGGAGTCCTGCTCTTCGTGACACCTGGGTCAGATCGCGACATTCCGCGCGCCAAGACTCTGGGTTAAAGACCAGTAGTGGTCTCCTACCTCACCTGATCTCCGCATCCTTCACTCCATCTGACTGTGTCTACCCCTTACTGGCCACTCACTATCAACCTAACTGGTCACCCCCACCACCTTATGCTTCATTATAGGGCTGGGTGGGGCAAAGCTGCCAAGCAGGGGCTAGCTCAGGCTGGGGTATCGAGGGAAAGCAGCCCAGTTGGCAACCGGGTATACTCCTGGAAGAAATCAGAGACTGCACGTCAGAGAGGGTCTTCCACCAGCACAGCGCGCTCCGCCTCGAACCGCCTCTGGCACTTACCACATGCAGTTTCTCCGCTGCCACCTACGCCGCCGAAGAAGACGCGTACCTTTGTCTGGCCAGCCAACGTTACGGTGGTAGTCAGGCCCTCCATTTCCCCTGCCATTGCATTTCACTGCTGCTCCATATTCACCTCACGTCACCATCGCTGCAGCTCAAGACCTCAATGTTAAGGATAGATCGAACCACCTTGATAATATCTGTCCACCGCTGGGAAACTGGGATCCAGGTGCAATTCCTGGCAAGGTGACGCCCGCTCTACCTCACCTTGCCCACATTTGCATTTCGACCTGTACCCTGCTTATACATACTTTGAAGAGCCTGTAGAGGCAGGAGGGAAGGATCCAGTCACGTGTGTAATCCTAGTCCCCGCCAGTTTGTCTCACCTTGCTCGCCACTCATACGCGACAGCAGGAGGCTGCGTTGCCAGCAGATCAAGGTTCGACAGGCAATCGCAACCCAGTGTTTCTTCATGAAGGAATCGATGCTGCTGGTCAGCTGGTTTTCTCGGGGGATCTCCAGTTTCCACTGCCTTTGCATTCTGCCATTGCTCCATATCAACTTTGCTTCGCACTCATCAGTTCTCAAGAGTTGCCCAAGCCTCGCTGTTCCACAACTCGTCGTGGCAGGATGTTGACATAACCTCTCTTCTCCTACTAAGGTGGGAAGGAGAGGGGTAGGGGGAAGCCAGTTTCCACCCCAACGTACTCTATGACCAACCTGGTCGAAACTTCCTGTTGGAGAATTAAAAATATTTCATTACACGTTGAATTTTCCCATCTTCATATGTTTCTCAGGTATTGTTACTGTACAGCTTTAATGCTAGCAAATATATTTCCAATTTGCAATAAACATTTCACTTTCAGATTTAAATAGTTATTGTCAGAGGAGAGAACGGACTGGCTCGTAGTGGTACTAATCCTAGGAGCGAGGACTTGGTGTTTGTATCTTGAGTTTCTCTTTCTGTTTTTTTCTCCTTCCCTTCCCTTTCAATATGTATTTTCTTAACTTTAGCTTTTTGGTTTCTATGGGTGTTGAAATGAAACTGTTGTAAAGTTAAAAGTGATTGTAAAGTAACTTTTGTTGTGATGGGTTTTACAATTGAAGTAATAAATTATATAATGTGCTGTATGAAGAAACTTAAGTTAACCTAAAACATAGATATAACTGTCTACAAAGCAACTGATTGCTGTGCTAAGCATCTTGTTAGTGTATGTCAATAAGGAATGTTGTGTTGAAAATCGAAGATATTTAATTGAAATGTCTAACCCTTGCAGGGAGCCATTCTAAGATAGGTCCCTGTGAGCTGTCATACCACCACAATGCCACAAAAATATTAAGAATAAATTTATTCTGTACTTGTTCTATTACATTGCTTTGTTGGTATTAATCACCTTTGCATTGTTGCGTTACATGTTCTTTCCATAAGTTTCCTGTCGGCTCTCGTAAAGAAGTCCTCGTAACTGCACGTCTGTGTAGTCGCCTCCTGTTCATGATGTTCTCCTCCAAAGGCAGACCTAGCCAATAAAGGAATTTTGTTCGGAGAGGATGTATTTTTTTGTTTTGTATTATCCTTCTTGCCTTTGGCAGCATGGGAGTAGCTTGTGTAAATGTCTGTCCCTCTGTCTTCTCACTTCCTTTTGTAGAGTTTATTGCATCTAGAAGATTTGTAATGTTCCTTATTTTATTGAATTCACACTATCTTGTGAGACAGCTTACTCCACCAAATGTTGTATGATTATAGACTTAGGTCTCTGTACATAAACGTAGATTTAAAAGCTGCCCAAGGAAACTGCATTGTTCTGTAATGGTGCAAGCAAATAGTTGCAGGAAACATTCGTCATACAGTTGTAAAATATTGTTCCACGTAGTTAGCAATTCTTGAACGCACAGAGTCTGGTGTGTGAAGACATGTAATATTGATAATAGCAAACTAGTATGGAAATTATTGTCGTTGAGTGTAAGAAATGGAGGATGAAGTTCAGTCGTTGGTCAGTAGTGTTTTGAGAATTGGAATATCTGCTGAATATGTAGGTATTGCCCCACACGAGNTGTCGTTGAGTGTAAGAAATGGAGGATGAAGTGATTGATTATGAAGTTCAGTCGTTGGTCAGTAGTGTTTTGAGAATTGGAATATCTGCTGAATATGTAGGTATTGCCCCACACGAGTACAGTAGTGTCATTGCCTAGATGCAACAGACTGGCACATAGCACGGTGCAATCAAGGTCGTGGTATTACAGGAGGGAAAGCAGTCGACCGGATGTGTACAAACATTCCAATATTTAAAACATGCGAGCTAAGCAGCCACATACGTAATAATATATACTCGTGTGGTGTCATTCGTGGCAGTCGGATTGTATGAGCTTGGTGTAGGGAACCAGTGTTGAGTTGAGACGCTTGCACGTGTGATGATATCTGCAATATTGTGCAAGACAGGGTGCTTTGACTACTCCTGTAGATCCATGCATAATAAAAGAGTTTAGTTATTCCATTGAAGTAGAGGGAAAGTGGAAAAGGCAGTATGTAATTATGCAGTGCAATCACATTCTCTGTGCATACTCTAGAGCAGAGGTCAGCCAGTTATTTCTAATAGGTTCCAGATTCTAATCAGTCGCACTGCAGACCACGGAAGATGCACAACTGGACCGCGCCAATACTTGTACACACATGCTTCTCTGTGTTCTACAAGGGTTTCATATGCAGCGCAAGCAAAAATAAACTTTTTAAAATGAAAAATACATTCGCTATTTCTAAAGGTGAGGCAGATGTCTTCCAAGTAAAATGATAATGATGCCTGTTGTGCAATAATACACTTAAATATTCCTTTCTCTCTCACATGCTCTCATTCTGTCAAGCTGTTGCCAGTCTCTGCTCTAGAGTTGTGTTACGTGTTTAGAGTTTAATATTGGAGAGCTGTGTGTGAACAACAGAATGATACAGGCAAGAATGCGAAATAATAAAGTGGCATGAGATGCCGTCACTAATATGTTTCGTAGTCTATTACTGTAATCTGTACTACAAGATGGGTTTGCAGTTGGCTAGAGGTTATAACTTATAAAGCTGCTGTTTTTCCAGTTGGAAATATATGAGCTGTTTGATATTAGCCTCTATGGTATTTGGTTTTATGAATTACATTATCTTAACCCGCGGCTGAAGTTCAGTGCACGTTTTGAAGTTCGTGCAGGTTGAAAGTGCAAGTGTTATATAAATAACATTTGAACTACACATTTTTAATCGGACTATAGACTTGGTATTGTGTTGATGTATCTGTTTTGATATTTGCACTCACTCTGCCTTTGAAACAAAGTGAATACATCGTTAATTTCTACTACAAATGACTGGAGATAAAAGTTGGCAAAGTTAATAACCATTATTGAAATACAAAGCTATAAAAATGCACACAACTAAAATTTTTCCAGCTTTATACAAGCGAGTTCTTGATATATGCAACTATAATATTCCAAATAGCGTCAATGATAAACAGCAAATTTTCATTGATGTTTTATTGCCAAATTTGCATAGCCTTTGTACAGTTTTCATCAGTTTTATTAAATATGCCAGTCTTTCGTTTCCTTTCTTTGCAAGAAATGTACACATTTGCTGTATCTTGTAAATACAGCAGTGTGTGTGGGTTGAGGAGGGGAGGTAGGGGGGACTCGGACCCAAGTCCTCCCGAGTGTGTGTACTGGTTTACCACTGCTCCGCCTTCGCTCTGTGATTATGTTGGGTCCCTTTATTATATCCACTGCTGTATGAGATATTGTGATCAGCAAGCAATAAGTTAAATGGAAAACTAGCCTTAAATGCACCGCCTACCGTTATTTGGGTTCGGAGGATTGTGTTTGGCTCCACGAGCGGTATGCTGCTGTGGTGTAACGAGAGCTCATTGTAGAGTGGAAAATTGATGTGGGGTAGCGTGCGCCAACGAGAATGAGCTTGTTTCAAAGTGTACTGACAGCTGACAATTTCTCAACCAGACCAGACTGTGGAAAAGTAACGCCTGCGATTGGAATGGAGAAGGATATTATATTGGCTTGTACTATCTTCAGGGTTGATAAGGTTTACTTCAGTTTAATTTTATCATCACTATTATCGTGATTGTTATTTTTTAGAATGATTGAGAAAGTCTAGTCGGATGCCTGTGTACCGGTGGTAATGTTCAGAAGTATTACCCTTATTCTACCATATAAAAGTACATATATACGGAAGATTGCGAGGAGCTGTTTGTGTCACTTGTGTTTTTTATATTTATTATTTTACTAAGTAACAATTTTACGTGATGCATTCGTTTTGCAGCTGCATTTAATAAAATGCCTGTATTAAAATTTTTTTTGTTTTGTGTAAGGAAATTAAAGTAATGTGGTTCTTGAAGCCTGCTGAGAGGTGTGGTCTAATATTTGTAGATTTGTTGATTCCAAAGTTTGTTCATGTTTTATGATGGCTGATATGGAGAGCAGATTTCTTAGTGTAACCTTCAAGGTAATATTAGACTAAAGGTCACAAGACAAAAAAAAATAAAAACAGGGGAATTTGATGTAACAGAAAGGAAAAGTAGGTATGGATGTGTGATAACGTGCAGCGGCTGACATGGGCTGACTACCCAAGACAAAGCAATGCCCCTCCTGTATTATTAGTGTGCTGTGCGTTCAGACTTAGTTCACCGTGTCCTGTTGTGTAAGAGACCGCACAGGAACATCAGTTCCTTCATGTGTGGCATCTTGTGAGAAAATGTACAAACATGTCACTTACCTCAAGAACATCAAGTGTAGCTGATAAGTCATTTGATAAACATTTACTTTTTTTAATAGTGCTTCGTTAGTGTACGTATGCATGTGAAAAAAGATGTTTGAAAAAGGTGTCTGCTAGGGTGTGTTCATGTACGGTCGTAGTCAATTCATGGCAACTTCACACTTTTGGAATTAAACCTTTGAAAAATCCGCCCATGTGCTCCGTTGTATCCTAAACATGTCTTGTGTCACAAACGTTTTAAACTTCTGTTAACATAAAGGTACTATTATATTTTATTAATTCAAACTTTTACTTGTACTTTATTTATAAACTATATTATTTCATTTACGATTGAAATGAATAAATGCAGGGAGAAAATAAGTGTGTTGGTAATGCATAGTAAGAAATAGTTATTATGTAAATTATTATTACACTGAGTGCACAATAATGTGGTGTGCTGTCCCTTTGGCATAATTTTGTTAGACTCGCTTAAGCTTTGTTAGCATGAGGCGGAGGAATATCCTGGAAGTAAAACTTCAGCAGTACTTCAGAAAAGTTGGAAGTAACCTTAAATGGACTATAACTTGCTGTGGAGCGTCAACTTGTGTCATTGTTCATGATAACCGGCAGGAAAGACACTTTGGATGGTTAGTATTACAGGTGTGATGTATCATAGTTTTGTGAGACTCGAATGTGCTAATGAGAAACCTGAATGTCTGCACATCTCAAGGTCACCTTCGTCTACTTGTGGATGTGCTAGCCAGTTGATTGCGTAGCTTTGTTTCTGCTAGCCAGTTTTCTTCCTACCCAGTTCCTGGACAAAATTCTTAAACGTAATCTCAGCTACTAATTAGGCGCACATTTTGTGTGACATCACACTGTGTACCGCACTGCACTGAATAGTTGCCTTGTTACGTTGTTGGTAGTTGGTGTAGAGGAATTTGTAATGTTACTGGATACATGTTGAAGTTCTGTGTAGACTGTTTCATCAGTCATAAGTCTATTTTGCCAGTTCTGGTGTGGTGGTCATGAAAGATTGAGATCATTACAATAATTGTGAAAGTTTTACTGTATTGCTGAGTAGTGAATTGTAGATTCATTATGCAGATTGGTGAAATATGAAATTGAAGGCCATTGTTTTTGGCTTTCTGTAATAAGAAATTTTCAGTAATTCATAAATTATTTATTTTGTGTTAAGTTTTTCTTAAAGGTCATTCGGTGATATTAATTTTTAAATGCTTAAAATGTAAATTACTTTAATATTGTCCAATTTTTTTTGTTGCTTAGGCAATGTATTTTCAGTATACGGCAGTTAGCTAAGTATCACTTTACTTTAAAGGTTTGTAAAGTCTGCTATGGTTATACAAGATATGCTCTTTTTCCACTATTATTTCCTAATTTTTTTTTTTTATAAACTTAAATTCTTGTACACCATAGGTTTATCAAATAAATTAAGCTATGCCAAAAGTGTACATATTTAGTTTTTTGCTACAGTAATTGTATTGTGGTAAAGGGGAACTAATTCTACTTGTTATTTTGTGTGGCTGAAGTTTTAACATCCAAAAAAAAAAAAAGTGTTTAATGTGCTACATAACAAAGACTACAGTAACAATTGCATGTATACTCTTTCTTTATGATTAAGAATGTCTTAGGTGATGTAAATACAAGGGTGGGGTGATTAAAGAGGATATTATAGAGGGCTCCATGTACACTAATTTTATTTGAGATATTGCATTGTGGCTTTTGTAATTTCGCAGTACTTTTCCACATGGTTACTTTGGTTTGATAGAATCATGTGTGTGTGTGTTCTTGATGTATAGAGCGACATGCTTTGTTCAGTCGTTCCTGGAAGCAGGCGCTCTCTCCCAGTAGGCTAGTTCGTGCTTCCCGTGGCCGCCAAGTGTCCTGGATAGTTCAGTGTTTTTTTTGTCAACTTCAAATTTGCCAGTTACTGTCCGAGTATCCAACAGAAGGTACTTAATTTTCTGTGATAATTTTGCGGAAGTCCCAAACTCTACAGAGCTTTTAGGTTGATTTCTCAATCTTTAAGCCTCTGTGATATAACAGTAATACGTAGATGGCTTAGGATGTGTTTAACTTTTTGAACATAATTCTGTTGAACGTCCGTGAATGTGAGATGGTCAAGTATTATGCATGTATTCTGCTTTTGTTTCCAAGTCTGTTTTTTAGAGATCGAGACTTACACAGTTATATGTTACATGATGGTTCACAAAGCTATCGGTACAGAAGTCTGGCAAACCCCAGGCTGGCGATTTACTACATGTTTATTTTGGGGCCAGAAATGGAAACTGACAGTTTCATGGTTTTAATACAGTAACTGCGATGTTCTTTGTACATTTTATCAGCCATGTGCTGTGTTTTGACAATGTTGACTGTCACGAGTCGCACAGATCCATGTTACCAACTGCAAAGTAAGCTTTGAACAAGGGAAAATTCTTTTATTATTGGTGAGCACTTTGAAATAAGACATTGAGAATCGTTTTTGTACATTTATCGTTCTCGTATGTTAGTGTTTGTATGCATATCAGTCAGAATTATGAATGGAACTGCATGGGCATACAAATATTACTTAACGTCAGCAAGGTTCTGTGGCCATAGATGTTTGCCCAGGTAGACTGAGTGCACCTGCATATATTTACGTATCGATGAACGTGACGTGTCCAGGATTCTTGCAATGCTGCAGGCGGTGTCCGCAAGTACGGCTGCTGGGAGTATTTATGTTAGAGTTGTCTTAGCCTTGCGGACATTTTTGAGTAGTTCACATCAGAGTACATTTTTCATCTCTGGTAGTGGTTTAGATTCTGTGATGGGGAATTTTTTTCTCATTAATAAGACAACATGGCATTCCATGATAACTGCTCACACATGTTTGTAAATATTATCTTCTGTAACGTGACTTTCACCGTCATTCTGATAAAACTTGTTTGTATGTTGGTCAGGTAATTTCAAGAGTAAAATAATTAATGTACAGTTTTCTAATTTAGCTTTGAGGATGACAAAATGTTAGTTTTCATGTGTGTTGTTTCTGTTCTGGCTTTAATTTTTCACCACCAAAGTTTTTATGTTGGATTCATATCCAAATGAAACTAAAAATTGATAAAAGTGTTGAGCTCAACTTATTTCTACATTTAAAAAAATTCAAATTTTGCTCTTGACTCGTGAAGTGTTAGTGCATTAAGTGTAGGTTGTGTGCTGTTCTTACTGTCTTAAGTGGTGTGAAAACTTTGAGTGGTTGTTGCATAACAATTTTTTCTGAACTAAAAGTAAGTCAGAGTTGTGTATATTTTGTAACAAATAACAGATTTATATTTTTTACTGTGTGATGTGCTACGTGGGATTGTGTAGAGCATGTGTGGTTTCTTCTGCCCAGTTACTTTACAGTAAGTTAAGGTACTTATTATAATTGGCTTTTACTTCTGTTAGAATTTGTTTCCAGTGAAGGTAGTGTTGGCAAGTCGTGCCTCTTACGTAGGTTGCAGATGGAAAGGGTGTAGGTCGAAGCTGCGAGCCCTTAGTTGGAAACAAACGTACCTTGAACTGTCATTGCATAGTGTAGAATCACGCAGTCAGTCTTCCTACGCTGTTTGTACTGTGACTTGTGATGTCCTATAAGCTGCATCGTTTTTTCCAAGTTGGTTTTGTTGTTAGTGTAATACAAAGTTTAAAAGTGTATTCCTGTAGCTCTCAAAATTGAGAAAACATTTTCAAGAGATAAAATGGTTATGGATTTGATGAAGTGAAAGACCACATCCACCAGAATGCTGTTTTTAATTAAAATGATTTGGATTGAATTGTTGTTAACTTGAGAGCAGGTTTCCTCCCCCACATCATATAGTTCTACATATTTTCATTAGATCTAGTTGTAACACTGTATGTAATTCATCAACATGTTGGTAAACAGTAACTTCATCTTCATTCTTGCTAGAAAATTGTAATTTTCTATCAAGTCTTGCCAAAAAAATTTATTTATATTATTTCTTTGTCGCCTTGTTGCTCACTCTTAGTGACATTGGCAGTTAGAGGATGGCGGTAAGGTACTTCCCCCGGGCAACTGTGTAGCAGTGGTCGCCACTTGCACAGGGGTTTTCTGGTGCCTACGTTGTTCAGCTTGGCCACTTCTGTGATTGAACGTTGGGCTTTAGGTGGCACGCTTGCGAGCGATAAGGGGCGGGTATACCGTAGTTGGTTGGCTGGATTGACTAAGGTAGGAGTCTTCTTCGGCGGTGTTGGTGGCAGCGGAGATACTGCACGAGGTACGTGCCAGATGAGGTTCAGGTGAGCGCTTGACGAGCTGGATGCAGACCCTCTCTGGCATGCAGCCTCCTCTTTCTTCCAGGTGTAAACCTGGTTGTCAACCGAACCACTACTCTTCAGTACCCCAGCCTGAGCTAGCCCAAACTTGGCAGTCTTGCCCCGCCTAGCCTTATGGTAGGGGAGTGTGGTAGACCTGATAGGTAGATAGTGGGTAGCCAGCAAGGGGTACACACAGCCTCATGGGGAGTAGGGTGCGGAGGTTAGGTAGGTTGGAAGCCTAATCTACTGGCCTTCAGTACAGTGGCTTGGCGAGCGGAACATCGCTAGCGGACCCGAGTACCAAACTGGAGGCTACAGCAGCAGGGCTAGGGGCGTCCATTCCCGGGGCTCTCTGGTGAGCGAAATGTCGCTAGCGGACCCAGGCATCTGCCGGAGGGGTGATAGTCCAAGAGACAACTGCTCTTGTGAGGCCTAGGAAGGCGGACTTCCTAAGCTGCACTACAAGACAGTTACCAATAGGAGAGAACAGGATTGGGGTTTGGCTCGTGGCTATCCCTAGAAGAGTCTTACCAGGACTGGTGACAAAAATAGGGAATGGCGGGAGCAAGGTGTGGGAGATACAGAGTGCTGGAAGAGACAACTCAATTAAGTTAGATTTATGCCTGTTTTATTGATTGCTCAATCAAACACACAAACTGTCCTGTATCCTGACTGAGGCCTGTAGGGCCAGTCTTAAGCTGCCAACAGGTTATTTACCGCGTCACGAAAGATGCGGCAGCGCGGGGGGAGAGGGCAACCCCAGACAGGTGGTACTTGTACTCGTGATAGCTGAGAGTAAGCTACAAAGTAGCTGGAAGCGCAGTGGCCTTGGCATGCTGGCGGGCAGGAGGCGGTGTGCAGAGTAGAACAATCGACAGGACTGCGGGAGGCAGTGGCGACTTGAAAAAGCTGATGGTTGCTCGGGCAGCGTGACGTTCTGCAAAGGCGAAACACGAAGTCTGGTAACTCTCGGGCAGAGTGACGTTTCGTAGAAGACTGGCGCAAGACAGCCCCGGAANAAGGCGAAACACGAAGTCTGGTAACTCTCGGGCAGAGTGACGTTTCGTAGAAGACTGGCGCAAGACAGCCCCGGAAATTTTTTTTCTAACCTACCTAAATCTAGAGGGAGGGCCAGAGGTCCTAGGTAGGGGAATGGACCGGCTAGCCCCATATGCCTAGCCATGATGGGAAAATTCTAACTACAAGGTTACATGCTCGCTACTTTACTGGAATTGGGCAAACATGGCCGCAATTGGGGCCATGTTTACCTCCCATGCTAACCTAGTTGATCTACAGAGGGAGGGAAAATATTTTCATAGGCACCGTAAAAATCCCTTGATAGAAATGAAAAGCAAAGTTGCATGCAATTTATGAAGTAGAAAAAGATCTCTACTAATAATCTTTATTGAAAAGGTGTTTGAAGCACTAGAAGAGAAAGGAGAAAGGTTTGTCGGGACGGAGCCTCAAACTGAGACCTGTGGGTCCTATTTATACTTGGCTAACAGGGCCAGTGCGGGGGTTGCGGGACGTGGAGGGAGAGAAGAGAGTAACTGAGAGCGGCGGAGACTACCCCTCACGTGCCAGGTGCTGGAGGGGTAGAGCTTGGAAGGCACCCTGTGGCGTGTACAGCATAACGGCTCTTCTTAGGAGAGGGACACGGCTGTAGCGAGATGNAGGAGAGGGACGCGGCTGTAGCGAGATGAGAGAAAGACGTCTTTGATGGCGCGTCACTTTGATCCCACAATGATTCAAGTGACTCTGGCATATGGAAGTAATCTAAATTATTTACAAGGTCATAAAACACAAGGTGCAAGATTAGTTACAGACATGCTGTAAATGGAAGTGAACTTGGATAATTGTAGTCTACAGCCACAGAATACTTCAGAATACAGAGAGAAAACAGCAGCTCAACTGCAAACTCCAGTCTTACACACCAACAAAATGGTGTCGCATGTCAGAACGTTGTTTGCCAATCAGTGCCTGGTAACTTACTCGGAAGTCCAGCCAATGTGACATCTTCCACAACCCGCAGGAGCCAATGGGAAACAAGTCCTGTTTCCAGACCTTGTGTAGCCGATTGATTATCAAATTGGCATGCCCTCATCAAGGGAACCTTNGGGAAACAAGTCCTGTTTCCAGACCTTGTGTAGCCGATTGATTATCAAATTGGCATGCCCTCATCAAGGGAACCTCCAAGTTATCTTATTTGCGAGCTCGTCGTCCGCATGGACGGTTTACACCAAATGTGTCTGGCCGCTTGTGGTTCAGATGAATGCTGGTCTAATAAGTGTGTGCTGCTTTGCTACTCCATGAAGTCCTTTATGTGAAAGGGGCCGCAGTTGGGGCAATAGTCGGAGAACTTGCCTGCCACCAAGGCNGAGAGAAAGACGTCTTTGATGGCGCGTCACTTTGATCCCACAATGATTCAAGTGACTCTGGCATATGGAAGTAATTTAAATTATTTACAAGGTCATAAAACACAAGGTGCAAGATTAGTTACAGACATGCTGTAAATGGAAGTGAACTTGGATAATTGTAGTCTACAGCCACAGAATACTTGAGAATACAGAGAGAAAACAGCAGCTCAACTGCAAACTCCAGTCTTACACACCAACAAAATGGTGTCGCATGTCAGAACGTTGTTTGCCAATCAGTGCCTGGTAACTTACTCGGAAGTCCAGCCAATGTGACATCTTCCACAACCCGCAGGAGCCAATCGNAGCCACAGAATACTTGAGAATACAGAGAGAAAACAGCAGCTCAACTGCAAACTCCAGTCTTACACACCAACAAAATGGTGTCGCATGTCAGAACGTTGTTTGCCAATCAGTGCCTGGTAACTTACTCGGAAGTCCAGCCAATGTGACATCTTCCACAACCCGCAGGAGCCAATCGGAAACAAGTCCTGTTTCCAGACCTTGTGTAGCCGATTGATTATCAAATTGGCATGCCCTCATCAAGGGAACCTTCAAGTTATCTTATTTGCGAGCTCGTCGTCCGCATGGACGGTTTCCACCAAATGTGTCTGGCCGCTTGTGGTTCAGATGAATGCTGGTCTAATAAGTGTGTGCTGCTTCGCTACTCCATGAAGTCCTTTATGTGAAAGGGGCCGCAGTTGGGGCAATAGTCGGAGAACTTGCCTGCCACCAAGGCNGCTACTCCATGAAGTCCTTTATGTGAAAGGGGCCGCAGTTGGGGCAATAGTCGGAGAACTTGCCTGCCACCAAGGCAAACGAGGTTTGATTCCCAGCGGGGCACTGCGAGATTTTCACATGTGGAAATTGTGCTGGACGATGCCGCTGGTCAGCTTGTCTTCTCAGGGATCTCCTGTTTCCCTTGCCCTTGCATTCTGGTGCTGCTCCAAATCTACCTCGCTTCACCGTCGTCAGCTCTCGAGACCTAGTTAATAAGATCTGCCCAAACTTCACCACTCCACTCAATTAATGTGAAAGAATGCTGAGGATGGTTTTATTGTTTTACACGATTGTACCAATGGTTCCTATACCAAACTTGCAGATTTTGGTTTAAATTATGTGTTGCTACACCGTAATGAAGAGTTCCCAACTGTTGAGAGAGTGCATTCTTGCCGACACTACCCTTCCTTTATGGATGTTTTGATTACTTTGCTTGTGTGCATGTGTGCGAAGTCTAGTCAGACTGATGTTGTGCATTTATTATAAGGGAGGTGCACTGTCAATTGCTTCGTGTCAGGTTCGTCAAATGTAAATAAATACACACTGCCCATTAGTACCAGTACTCCTTAGTTTATTATTGTTTCAGCTGCTTATGTGATGTCACAAGTATTTTTCCTATTATTTANATTAGTACCAGTACTCCTTAGTTTATTATTGTTTCAGCTGCTTATGTGATGTCACAAGTATTTTTCCTATTATTTAGTTCTTTGTTGTGGCGATGCCATTTTTTCAGTTTGTCGTACGTAGTCTCAGAGGGTAGGTATGTTAAATGGAGTGGATTGTGGTTGGCAGGCAGGACGTTTGAGATGGACAGAGTTCACAGACAACTTAGTTTAATATGTACTTGGCCGTGCATGCCGCTGTAAGCAAATAATGTGTAAAGCTGAATTTTACATGCGTCAAATATAAAATAGACAACGTGAACCTGTGAACAACATTCGGTTGTTGTTTCCAAGGGTTTTTGTTGACGTTGCACCATCATTTTTTTGTATGTGACTTTACTTGCTTTCTCTATTTTTTCCTTTGAGACTGANATTAGTACCAGTACTCCTTAGTTTATTATTGTTTCAGCTGCTTATGTGATGTCACAAGTATTTTTCCTATTATTTGGTTCTTTGTTGTGGCGATGCCATTTTTTCAGTTTGTCGTACGTAGTCTCAGAGGGTAGGTATGTTAAATGGAGTGGATTGTGGTTGGCAGGCAGGACGTTTGAAATGGACAGAGTTCACAGACAACTTAGTTTAATATGTACTTGACCGTGCATGCCGCTGTAAGCAAATAATGTGTAAAGCTGAATTTTACATGCGTCAAATATAAAATAGACAACATGAAACCCTGTGAACAACATTCGTGGTTGTTGTTTTCAAGTGTTTTTGTTGACGTTGCACCATCATTTTTTTGTATGTGACTTTACTTGCTTTCTCTATTTTTTCCTTTGAGACTGANGTTTTTGTTGACGTTGCACCATCATTTTTTTGTATGTGACTTTACTTGCTTTCTCTATTTTTTCCTTTGAGACTGAACCTACATATAGTTCCATAGGTGTGAAGCAAATGTCAAAACTCGTTTGCCCTTGCATCTTAATAAAAATGTGTCTGATATTTACATCTCCACAGAGAATGATAAATGTGTTTGTTACAATATGTGCTACAGATGGTAACTTTGTACGCAGTACAACTTGGCGAACGTAACTTTGTAAGAGCGTATCTAAATCTTGTATTAATTTGTAAATACTTGAGTGAAATAATTTGAATACCGTGAAATGTATATATTTTACATAGTGTTTATTAATTCAAGGTGCAAACAATTTCAGTGTTTATATCATGTAGAAACAATAGAAATGAATGCTATCATGTAACTGCTACGCAGGTAGTAAATGATCTTGGTGACTTTAAGAACAATATTAGCAAGTTCAACACTTTAAAGTAGAAAGTTGTTAATATGTACAGTATGCTCAGTTTTACATTAATTTATAAACTTGAGAAAACGTTAAAGAATATTTTATAGCGAAATCATTGACATTTCCTGGAGTAGCCAGAAAAGTAGAATTTCAACCCCCACTATCTATTAAGTAAGTTGTTTCGTTTTCTATTTTCTACATCACAAAAACATCAAAGCTATGGCTTTGACCGCTGATTATGTGCAAACTGTGTAACTGATGAAAATATATTGTATCAAATTAATTTTTCTCTTAATGTCTACAAACTGGCATGTCTCTCACATGATTATATAAAATAATGAACTGATATGAATGATAAGAACTACTAAATATCCTTAATGACTCATGTGTCTACTTTGTAAGCACTGTTGCTTTGAGGTAGGATTGCGCAGTTAACTTGACAACCATTACCCATCTTCTGCCATGGAATGGGCACGATAAACATGTGAGGTAACTCTGTAAGACTTGGCGTTCTCAACGCCATTTAGTGCATGATTGTTACTTGTGGAGATTTGGAAGCCGTAACAGACGATACCAAGTATCTCAGTTGTAGGCATATGCAGATTTANGCACGATAAACATGTGAGGTAACTCTGTAAGACTTGGCGTTCTCAACGCCATTTAGTGCATGATTGTTACTTGTGGAGATTTGGAAGCCGTAACAGACGATACCAAGTATCTCAGTTGTAGGCATATGCAGATTTAATTACATTTTATGTCATTCATTGGGCGTTACGTAACGGAGACAAGTAAATTACATCAGACCAACATTGAAAGGATGCAAGTGGNTTTATGTCATTCATTGGGCGTTACGTAACGGAGACAAGTAAATTACATCAGACCAACATTGAAAGGATGCAAGTGGAGGTGCATTTAAAAAACTGTATTGAGTAGTCGGTTTTGGTTTTCCAGTATCGCTTTGTGAAAAAAAAATAGCATTTTGTAATTTAAAATCAAAGCGTCAAATTGTGTCTTTTGATGAATTGCTACTTGAAAGACAGTCAAGTTGATAAAATATCATGAAGTGTGTTAGAAGTGATTCTCGTGTCCGTCAATGTCCTGTCCTGCCGCCGCACCTTTGCTAATGAGGGTGTGATGAAACATGTAATGTGTGTGGAACGGTCACTGCCAATTTTTAGACAAGTTGTGTGAAGAGAATTTTACGTAAACTAAGTAACAAGAGAGAAAATTTATATTTTTTAATTATTACTGTAAGCGGAAGTTCAGACCATAAGATGGCAGTTGATTTGTTTTCGTCCCGTATTCTAAATTCTCGGCGTTGTGAAAATTGGGTGTGTGTTTGTGTTGTAAATGTTAAAGAAGAAAAATTAATAGTGAGAGGAAGAAATTTTGTGTTTCTGGGCTGCCATTTAAGCATGCATTTCTTGCAGCTGCTTGAGGGGATGAGGGGAAATTCAAATAGATCCTTTTTGAAGTAGGTCACCTTCGTAGAGAAGTCACTTCAGTAAACACCATCCTAGTTTTTGCAACACTTTGGCAAAGAGTTGTTATTAGTCCAGAAGTGAAGAATGCCTCGTCTGCAGCTGTGATTCGCTAGCGCAGGAGGTAGCAGTTTTCTGCGACAACAGTGGTTGGTTTGATGCTTGTTGAGTGCGCGTCGGTATGCTACTAGAGTCTCGGAGGCCCTCGTCTGTACTAGGAGACTGCGACCTTTACAAGTGTGATGTGAACCCAGGATTATGTTTGTCCATTTGGTAGTTTTTTTTTTCACAAAGCACTGATTTGGTGTAATATGTAGAGCACACCCTTCTGGTTCATGCAGTTGTTTCTGTGAACTGTGGAATTTTTTCTGAAGTACTGTTTTTATGGAAAGAAAATACATTGTGATTTAGAACATTTTCAGCGTTTGCCTTTTTTCACAGAATACGGAAAGTTTCAGATATTCTTCAGCTACCTATAGATGGAACTGCTTGCCTAGGACTTGGTGTTCATGGTTTCTTTGCACTTTTTTGTATCAAATCTTTGAAAAATCACTTNATGGAACTGCTTGCCTAGGACTTGGTGTTCATGGTTTCTTTGCACTTTTTTGTATCAAATCTTTGAAAAATCACTTAATGTAGAATGTGTTATATACTCAAGTTAACATAAATCTACTGTATTTTTGCTTAAATTGAACTTTTACTGATATTCTATAGTTGTTATGCGAAATATTATTACACTGAGTGCACACAAATGCAGTGCGCTTTCCCTTTGGTGTAACTTTCTAGACTTTGTTTGCATGAGGCGGAGGAATATTCTGGAAGCAGAACTTTGCTATGGTTTCAGAAAAGTTGGAAGTAACGTGAATGGACTATACACAAAATTACATTATGCTAGTGATGCTACCATTTGTATGCAGCATCAAAAATCACAGTCAAACAGACCCAACTGGAAAAGAGCATGGAAATCTCAATTAAGAAAAATGCTTCGTTCTCTTGTATCTTTGGCACCTTGAGCCAAGCTTGTTGGTCCTGCTAATTTGGTTGAAAATTGAGATAGTGTTTCATTAATTTGTGGTTAGCAAAATCGTTGTCTTATTTGACACTTTATAGCCATTACTGTTGCTGCAATGGTGAAAGTATTTTTGCTTTACTTTTGACAGGTTTTAGTTATAGTTTGTAGGAATGATAAAATATATTTGGTTGGGTAGATGATGTGTGTGTTGGTTCTCTGAACATGAAATTACATTGTAGAAAAGTGCTTTCGTTTGCGATTGAGATAAGTACGGATTTGACATGTTTTAATCTTGGGTTGAACATCACAGTTGTAGACGGAACTACNCGTTTGCGATTGAGATAAGTACGGATTTGACATGTTTTAATCTTGGGTTGAACATCACAGTTGTAGACGGAACTACAGCTTTGCCAGACAGAGTGATGAACTTCTCAGTGTGTGCATGTAACGTATGTCGTATGATGAAAAGCAATACTTCTACAGTTTCACGATGATTTCTGGCACTCTCTCTTCATCTGTCAAAATTGAATGTTTTTATTGTTGCGATGTGAAAGTAAACATTTGGCCTCACTTTCGTTTACAATTGTGGAAAACTCCACAGCACTTATGGTCTGATACTAATGTAAAGAAAAGCGTGTAAAAAAAAAAAAGAAACCAAATGACGTTTGTCGTAAATTGTAAATATTTTGTGAAGAAGACTCGGGGGACCTGATGTATTTTTTCCGCGCGAACTTTTGATTAATTCTGTTGAGTTTCGCGGCGGAAGGAATTTTTGCGACCAGCCATTGACTGCCTGCCTGTATGATAGTGGGAGCTCTGACTCTGTGCTAACAGAGGTTATTACTCTTTCTGTGTTTATGTAACTTAAACTTAGTCGTAGCTTTAGCAGTGGTATCTTCGAGTGGTTTAACAGTAGTGCGTAGTGTACATTGTCGTAGTGTATTTGTACGTTGGCGAGAGCTGGACGACTCTGCTGTAAACACGAGCTGGTTCCCCGTACTACGTCATGCCGTGCATGCCGTGGGCAAGTGGCCACCAGCATGACCAGTTGCACGAGGGGATAGCATCAGACGTGTAAACATGTTGTATCAATGCCGCATTTTGCTGCACTTCATCATGGAATTTGAATAGAAGATATTGTACATAAATACAAAGTAGCTTACGGAACAATTGCCATGTCGAACTGAGATGTGTCTGCTGGTTGACCCTGTTCTGTTTGGTGCTCAGTATTTGTCTTAATCTAAATGTTTGGCGTGTTGTAAAATAATCTTTCTTGGTGGTTTATTCAGCTATGCAGATTTTTANCACGAGCTGGTTCCCCGTACTACGTCATGCCGTGCATGCCGTGGGCAAGTGGCCACCAGCATGACCAGTTGCACGTGGGGATAGCATCAGACGTGTAAACATGTTGTATCAATGCCGCATTTTGCTGCACTTCATCATGGAATTTGAATAGAAGATATTGTACATAAATACAAAGTAGCTTACGGAACAATTGCCATGTCGAACTGAGTTGTGTCTGCTGGTTGACCCGGTTCTGTTTGGTGCTCAGCATTTGTCTTAATCTAAATGTTTGGCGTGTTGTAAAATAATCTTTCTTGGTGGTTTATTCAGCTATGCAGATTTTTAACCATTTGGGAATTGTGTTTCGTTTGATCACAGATTGACTGTCAAGGAAATGTGATGTTGGCTGCATTAAGGCGGACCAGAAGCTGTAAAAGTGTCGCTTCATTGCCGTCATCGTATAGTGCCATTGCCGCCGTTAAATGTCCGTTGTTACAGTGCGATCCCAATGTAAATGAAGATGTTACATGCACATTTGTTTTGTGGTGATGTTGGCTGCATTAAGGCAGACCAGAAGCTTTAAAAGTGTCGCTTCATTGCCGTCATCGTATAGTGCCATTGCCGCCGTTAAATGTCCGTTGTTACAGTGCGATCCCAATGTAAATGAAGATGTTACATGCACATTTGTTTTGTGGTGATGTTGGCTGTTTCCAGGTTACAGAGATTAGTCGCTGCAATCATTCATTTTATTTTATATGTATTTTTTTCCCCATAGCTTTGAAACAGTGAACATAGAGTATGGAAATAGGGCTTCGTTTTCCATGCAGAACAAATTTTGCAGTGATTTGCTGCATTCTTTCTCAGAAATGTGAAGAGCCATCTCGTATTAATAAGAGCCAGTTTTGGAGCTGTGGTCTCCAGAATTCACCTAGTAGTGTGCTAGTGGAGATAGTTTCTTATCATCTCTCTAACGAGCAAGATTTCTGGTTCCTCATTTGGTCTTGCAGGCAGTCTTGTGGCTACCAGCAGTTCGTATTCTTGATTATTGTTATTGGTCGGTGTTCCGCACAGCAGTGCAGTTGTCCAAGTCTAGTTGTGTTTGCAGTGGGGCCGCGGTAGCTCTCGCAAGCCTCGCGCTGCCTCCTCGTAGTCCCAGAGGCACTGCTATCCTCGTGCTGCCTGTAGTGTTGGCAGCACTGTGCATGCTCTACATTAGTTGCAAGTATCCGGGGGAACATTTGAACCAACTTGCTGCAGCAAAAAGAGTTTCATTAAGCATATTTTCTGGAACTTGCTAGTTACGTAATCAATTCGTGTTTTCCACAGCCATTTGGTTTCATTGTGTGCATACGAAACAGAAAGAGGATTCATTAACCTGTTTCCTTGCAGTGGGAAACTTCTTGTTGAAAATAATAAACCGGCTAAGAAAATGAGACTGTGACGTTTGTAGCCACTCCTTAATGTGATTTGAAGTGAGCACCGCGTTGGTATCAAAGTTACGTGTAGCAGGTTACGATCACAGATATCCAGTCTTTAGTCTTTCTGTTCATAAATATGCATCATAAACCTCAAACTTCGTACACACGTATGTGCATGCATACATGAGTAGTAATGTGATAGAAACTACACTCTCATCATTAATGTGTAAATGAATGTGTGTGTAGTTTTTAATTTTGTCCAAATTGGTAGCATGCAACTGCAAGTTTCTCGGCTGTTCCCCCGAGCCATAGGTTTATTTAACATCCTGTACATTCAGAGAGTTTTGCAAGATTTATTGAGTGCAGAACCTTTTCTTTCCTTTCATGGTCGTTATTATTTTTAACACCTGGGTTTGTTTTTTAATGCAAAAGTCGTAAGTTATTGGAAGAGAAATATTTCCTCTTAGATTATTTCAACATGGTGTAATGTTTCTCTTGCAAAATACTGTTGCATCTGGTGATTGCTATGGATTGAATTTATTACTTATGTTGCAGAAAGTAACGTGATAAATGTTTTGGAGCTCATGGGTGTTGAATCCAATAAATTTGTTAAGTAACTTATAAAAATATTTATTCAATTAGACAAATGCTTGTGCAGATCTTGTATTACCCGTCAAAGCAATGGCGCTGCCGTGTGGGAGAAACTAAACTGGTATGTGTGGATGTGGGGAACATATCTTGAGCTGGCTTGGAAGCTGTAAATTATTACAGAAGCAGGGAAATGCTCAAGCAGCCACTGTAAAGTCATTATTATAGTGTGTCAGTTTGCTTATCAATCTTCTTGTATTACGTCTTCCTACATCACCTTTAGTCGGTGCTAAATTCAACACAATATTAGTCTCAGAATTACATCATTACTACATGAAGAATGGAGCTATTAAGCTAGCATTTACCATGCGTTATATATATATATATATATATATATATATATATATATATATTTTTTTTTTTATNTGCTCCAATTCTTAGCAGCAATTTTTCCCATGTTTCAATGTCGTATCTGTTGTAAAATGCTAGTCTTCTGGAAAATTTGTTTCATCTCGGAAGCTTGTATGAAATTACGCACACTACAGTCTCAGTGCAGAATTTAGCACTACCAACATGCATGTGGGCCTCAGTTTGGTTGCAATATGGCGTGCCTCATTTGACATTGCACACAGATTTCAGCGTGAGTTGTACATTGCTGGTGTTAGGTACAGTCAACAGGTTTTAGTTGGAAAGTTAGCGACTACGTAAAGTTGTATAACTTTTGTAGTGCAGATTTCTGCACACATCAAACAGTTAATGTAAATGTAGGAATTAGTTTTATTCAAGTACTTACCGTGTTTGCAGAATATATGTATATCTGAAATGTATTTATGTGGTGAATTATGATGTAATTCAAGTTAACATTCTTTATCTTGTCAAAGGTAGAAAACCTGCAAGAGAATTTGAGATTATGCGTTCAATAGACAAAGTCCAGCTTAAATGTGAACTTTGTAAGATTGTGTTTACATGAGCAGAGAATTGGTGCACGGAATGTATTATTGAATACACTGAGGTGCAGCACAATTTTTAAGAGGAATGTTGCAATGTTGCTTAATGCCTTGTAATTAATAGTCCAAATTTACTTTGGTGTGTGTGTGTATGTAGATATATAAACCTCCTTAATTAAGCTAATGTAGATGTAGAGGGGGTGGGTAAGATGCTATTGTGTTAATATGCTGGGTTTGTTGATATCTTTAGAGTATATTCATATGTGGTAAGTTATTAAATATGTAATGATAATAAATAAAAAAAGGGTGTTTTGACTAACTTCAGCCACACAATTTAACAAAAAAAATTTTTGCCTGGTTGGCAGGTTTTTTGCCAGTGTGTAGTTTATGTCAGGTTTGTAATTATTTGTAGCTGTAGATGATGATTGGTAATTTTTGGTGTCATGGTTTTGGCACTCCAAAAATGACACTCATGCGGGTTGTAAGCTGGGTTGACTTGGGTTTGGTGAGAATGTCGATGGTAACCATAGCAACACTGAACATTTTGCTTTTACTTTTATTTATAAGTCTTACACATTTTTCATAACAATATTCTTTACATAGTTTTATCCAAATTATGTTTGTTGCATAGTTAAATCAAATTTAGAAACAAATGTCCCATTCACATTTTCTATATTAGCTATAATATTGCATTGGTGATACATTTAATGACACAGAATTTTACTGGAAATTTTTTGTGGAAATGTAGCTATGTAATTACTTAATAATTTGATGCGCTAACAACTGTACAGTGATTAATTAGTGAGTGTGGTTGAATACTCCACAAGAAAGCTACTGTAGTGAGGTAAGAATGAAAACAGTTTTATTTCATTATTTATTTTTGTCTTGGAGGCATTCATGGATATGATACTGTGCAACTGTGTTTGAAGTGTACAATGAAAGCTTTATAAGCTTTTTTTTAAATGTTAATCATGTATCTAGTTGTCAATTGAGTTCATATTAAATGAAGTATGTCTGTAATTTACCAGTTGAACTTTAATTTCTTCTATTTAATTATTCCTACTCATTTCATTTGTTTGATCAGTTTTTAAGAATTGTTATGCCTTTGTTTGTAAGGTTCTATAGATGATTGAGCTGCCTTAGAAATTAGGTACAGTATTTGTCTATAGACAGTGCACAACTTCACAGTACAAAAGCAACACTTTAACTACTTATGTTGATTTTTCAGGCAGCAAATTAAATAATTAAGTATCTTGTCAGATAAACATAAGCAAAACATTAAGTATGAAGAATTGGTATTAATTAAAGCACTGCCAGTTGGAGGCTGTAAATAAATATCTGAACAGTTAGAAGGATGGCAAGGTGGGCTTGTTCGTCGTGGTCTCTGTCGTATTGCCCCGGCGGACAGTAGGTTGGTGTTACTGGAAGATGCACAACTAGTCTGAATAGAGAGGAAGACTGGTGTCCAAAACGCCTTTAAAGCTCTGCTCATAGTGTTGTCAAGAATATCTTATTTGACTTTTCATTTACCAGATATGAGGTAAATATATTTTGAAATGCAAAGTATTTAGTTAAAATAAATCAATTTTTGTTTTTGAATTACAAATTTTATTTATGGCTGATCACGCACAAGATAAATGCTGTTAAATTGCATTCAGCGCATTTCATCATTCTTTGAAAGACTGAGAACCAACTGTGGTGTCCAAGGTTCCGGCAGACTGCCCGTTAGTCCATGGACTAAATATTTTATCAGCATTTTTTTAATGCATACTTTTGAATAAAATTGCCTAATTTAATGTGAATGGTAACTGTCGCTGCCTAATGTAAAACTTGAAATAAAATTATATATTGTTTCATTTACTACATCTTTACGTAAATAAACTGACTCTGTATAAGTGGGGTATGACTTTGTAATAAGTGAGTGCGGCCCGTCAAGCACTGTTATTGTTTGTAAGTGGCATGATGGGAAAACAGAACATCCTTGGTGTAGTCGAGTGGTCTGTGGCAGGGTTGGGACTGGCCTGAGATTTGCAAGAACCCACCTTGTCATCTTCCCATTGATAGTTCTGTATTAAATTGGCTTGGCATCATAAAATATTTCTTAAATTGCTGAAATATGAATTTATTCTCCTTTTTTAAGTAACATGTTTGTCTTGCCTTGAATTTGTAGTTCAGTTCTCTCTCTCTGCCTGTAATGTAAATGTACCTGAAATAATCTTCCAAATAAAGTCACTGTTGTTTATATGTGTTTATTTACTGTTGTGAAACCCATAAACTTACCGACTATGCAGAGTGCAAAAGCCATGGTATAAATTCACGTTTACAGACAGACTGCGTATTCAACCACCTGATAATTGTGGTCATTCCGGGTATCCCAAAGAATGGATGAGGTGAGACAAGATGGGAATAAAGCGGCAGAGGTATGAAGACTTGAGGCGGGAGCACCCCAAGGAAACCCGTCCACACCACTTTCGTGTCTGCCACACATCTACGATACTTGCAGGGGCATGCATACCTTGACATATACATGGTGTTAAGAGCAGATGAAGTTGTTGTACTGCACTAGTTTTGTGTTTAAGTAAAACTGACTGACTTGCGGCTATGTAAAGTATACTTAATTTTCTAGTACTTGAGGTTGAATCTTGTGCAACCGGTTAAGTATCTACGTTCTCTTTTTTACCAGGATGTGGGGGGGGGGGACTGGCTGCAGGCTATGATTATGATGCAGTTGGCCTTGAAAGTCTTAACTCTCCCCTCCCCTTGTCACTAAACTTGCTTGAATAGAAAAATGTTTAAATGTAACAATTTTTTTTTTTCCCCTAAGGCATTACAGTTAGACGTGGACCACTGCTGCGTGGTCTGGCACGGCGACTGTCATCATGCCGTCGGCCCACAGTCGCTGCACCAGTGCGTCCCAATGCTTGTCCGCATCGTTCACTTGGGAACGGGTCATGACCCGATACTGAGTGATCCGACCCGAGTGCCTGTGGTATCCCTAGAGAGATCTGTGTAGTAAATAGCATTAGAATTTATCGCCCACGGACAAATGTTTGTGAAATTCGCCCTTATGGGATTGCAAACTAATCACAGAATAAATGCATGCTACGTGCATATTTAATGAGGTGTAGAGTAGCAAGGTTGGGGTATTTGAAGTGTCCTATATAATTTTCCGAGTGCAATTGTGTGTGTAATCAACCCAATTAGTGACGTGGGAAATAATTAGTCTTTCTTTCAACATGACCGTACCGGTCGTAGAGTACCCCAAAACTTAACGAACCTAAATTTCCCACTTGCTCTGCAGGGCACCACATAATTATGTTTTGTATTTAAATTAGCTCTTAATTATGAACTTTTAACTGTACAGAATTAAGAAAATCACTCAGAACGTTTCAGTGTTTATGTGTATATTTTTCAAGTTCTATGTTAATGAGGTCAGTTAATTAAATTACCTCGCTGAGTGGAGCGAGCTCTCGGCAAGGACACCGCTCGCCCGCGCCATCTCCGGAGTCTGATTCCACGGGTCTTGGGTGCTGCACATGTGTCATGTTGGGGGGGACTTTCATACTTGGTTCTGAACACTTAACTGCAATAGGTTAAAACTAATTTACTGGAACTTTTATTTAGTTTACCAACAGTCTTCCTCGCGTTCGCAGCACCCCTCCGCCAGCTCATCGACAGCAAGGTCATTGGAGTGTGAGCAAGTTGCTCAGAGAAGCAGGAGTGGGCCATCACGTGGGGTGATTTAGGGAAACCACGAGAAACTGAGATAACGATGGGTGGAGCGCGGTCCGAACTGAAGTTCTCCCGAATGCGATTGGTGGAATGGGAGTGGTGCCGTAGTGTTGGGGTCGGCGGACTAAGAGCCTTGTATGGGGTGGCCAGACACCGGCGTGAACGTCATCCTCGGCCCCGCCTGGTGTCGCGGCGAGGACAAAGAATAACCTGCCTTCAGCTAAGAGGAGGGTTGGAGGTCCTGGGTAGGTATAGGACCCTAGTGCCTCTCAGGGCCGAGACCCATACACCCAGGCGTGCAGGGGAGGCTCGGTTCTAACTTCAAGGACACGTGCTCGCAGCTTTACTGGGATCAGGCAAACGTGGCCGCGTTCTCGGAGATTCATCCGTGTCAACCGATGCACAACGGACGTTCGGAAACTATTGTTTCGGTCGAGTTCGGTTGAATCGACGTACCCACCGGTTCACCCGGCCTGAAATGTCGGTGGATCTGGTGGACGGGCACGGGAGTATCAACTTCCAACACAACCTCGCAAACACGCGGGTAACTAAACAAAGCGCGTGTGAACGGTCAAGTCAAAGAAAGGCAAATGGCCGAGTTTAATTGCAACGGAAAAAAAGTTTGTGCCTTAAATTTTGCACAAACACTGCAAAAAAAAAAAGAGACGATTTGTATTTTGAATTGAAAGAACACGTGAATGACGAAATGTGTTGGTTCCCATCGGAAGTTCAATTTATTTACACCGGTGCGCACCAGAACATAAATCACTGATGTAACCTTTGGTGAATTTCCGAAAACGTGGATGGTTAACTCCCATGATGATATTAAAAAAAAAAAAAAAAAAAAAAAA
>NQII01002174.1:336388-353200 GCA_002778355.1 Clitarchus hookeri
CCGCGCATCGCTTCCCAGTCCTCACTCAACGTAACTAATTATTTGATCCTTTGGTAATCGAGTGGTTTTATTTGAGTTTAAGATGTATATGATAGATCCGGAGCTGCAATGCCAAACTGTATCCCTCGAGTTTGTTATCATTAGATTTTCTGGATTGCCTGCTAAATAGTGCGTTTTGCAAAATATTCTTTGGATACTAATTGTCAGTATATTTCACAGAAACATAGAATAAAATTTGCTCTAATTTACTTGTATTGTTACAAAAATAATCTTGGCAGCTACTTAATTTACAATGATTTGCTTTTAAAAAATGTATACATTTTTCACACTGTATGTATATTTTTGGTCTTGTAGAACAATTTTCGAGCAATTAAAGTGAAAAAGGTAAGTATAAACGGTAATAATTATGCATTTCTGAGAGCGTGTGCAGACAAATTTATAGAAATAAAATGACTATTTTATTGAAAGCGAGAAAATACGATGAGAATCGAATTATACCAGATTCAGAAAATATATTAGGTAGTGCTGCATACTATAACCAAACTCGATTTTGAACACGTATTTCTAGAAATTAGTTGCAAAGCGAAATGAAAAAAATCCCAGACGGAGAGAATTTACCGACCTCATAGGCAAGAAGAACGAGATGTGGGGGTTATTTTCTACTTCTGATGTATTTCACAAGTTGTGTCCAAAACTCTTCTGACACATCACACCTCGCCCCATTAAATTATGCAATAACTAAACAATTACCAGAATACTGGAATTAAATGCCATACGCTTGTATAGAACACGTGACCTTGCGTGCGAATGACGCACCCGGAGGGGGGCTAACTGATTAACACAACAAACCACACACAGGGTGACCTCAGTAAAGAACAAGGCTGTGTGTGCTTGGAGGTCACGTGCAGACATCGAGCTGGTGGACCGAGATCGCCTAACCGGCTACTATACCCGCCCAGCCTTCAGCACGACTGGTTTGTAAACACAGAGCTGGCGATCGCAGTCATCAATATTAGCCACGACCTTTATGCGCTTCTGTGGAAAATTTTTAAGGTATACCAATAACAGTATTTTTGGAGAGAGAGGAAGTCTGTTATCAGGAAAGAGGAAATAATGTCAAGTTCAGGATCAATATTTAAGTATTATATGCAAACCGGTCCTGGATTCGTGTAGAAGATCGCCTTGCGCTAGCGTTTTCCTGCTCTAGCCGGTCCTACGAGGAAGAGGCCGGAGTTGATCATGGCCGTAGACCGCGAGATTATTTATCTGACCTACAAAATTCCCCTTTAATGTTCGCTAATCAGGTTTGGACTAATACTGATTAATTATATTCTGATTGTTTGGTATTTAGGTTGCCACCGAACAGCGACAAGTCCTTGGTAGAGCGACACTGAGGATCAAGGACAATGGGAAGGAACAGGTCTGCACCAAGGACCCGTCCCATCATTCCCCTTGAAGGGCCGCGGTAGTGTAGTGGTTAGACTACTCACATCCCACGAAGGCTAACCGGGGTTCGATTCCCGGCGGGGTCGTTCCTGGATTTTCGCATTTCGGAATCGTGCCGGACGATGCCGCTGATTGGCGGGTTTTCTCGGGATATCCGGTTTATCCGCCCTTGCATTCCGGCGCTGCTCCATACTCACCTCGATTCACCCTCATAGGCTCCTAAGACCATTCACTCGATCATCATTCCACTTGGAGTGACTTCGTAAAACCCTGGAAAACGGAAATTGGTCTGCTGTACGATATTCCCGGTTTCTTTTCCTGGCTGCGGTTGACTGCATCCAAGTCCGTATTTTCTGATGCCATTCGATAAGACAGTTGATTCTGAACGTGATCAACCTGCATGCAACATCGTGCTTGGAGGAGAGCTTGCAGATTCATCCGGCAATAAGCTAGACTCCACAATCCTTTGTGTTCTGAAGGCAGTAGAAGAGAAAAGTATGTTTAGGGCCATCGGCGTCTGGCGGCGGAGCTCGTAGCTGTTCATGCTCTGACATTCCGGTCCTCCATCAGCCATATTGTCCGCCGTGTTAGATGTCGGTGACCTTTGACCTTGTAAACCCAAAAAAATTCAAATAATTCCAAAAAATTATAAAAAATGTATTAAAAAATATTAAAAACATTATTATTAAAATATATTATAAAACAATTTATTATTTAAAAATTATTATTAAATAAAACATTTTAAACAATGTACATTTTCGGAGGTTCCCCCAGCATCATGTCCAGCAGACGACTGATTCCCCTCCAATCAATCACATTGTCTTAACATTCCCCTCCCCAGTCCCTCACTTACCTCGTATGCAGCCATATTTTTTAAGTTTGTCATTTGTTTATACATTGTTGCAGGTCACCATCTTGGATTTTGTATGTTTACTTTTGCATCACCTAGGTTCTGCTAGTGTATAAATAATCGATATTACCACCAGGCGAGCTGTCGATTTAGCCACCAGTTCGCACCCCCTATTTTTTTATGTTTTTTTACGGAACGATGGTGCTGTCGGCGCACTCCATACTGGATTATATTTTCAACACATAGGTGGCGTTAATTTCTCGATTATGCTGCCTGCTATCGGCCTGTACTGAATGGTGGTATCGACCATTCCTGCAAAGTATGTAAATTGTAATATTTAATTTGTTTGTTTTATTTGAAATATTTTTTATATAAAACAGAGAGGTTTTTAAAATAAATAAAATACGAAATATAAAAAAAAACTAATTTTATTTGGTAATGTACAAAATGAGAAAAAACACATAGATATTGAAAGTTTAGCTTTTACACTTTGTTTTGTGTTTTGAAAGGCACTGTTCCCCAGTGAGTCCTGATTTCCGTGGGTAATCGGTATAATATATAAAACACTGTTTGCAGACATGAACTTTGTACCCATGCGAAGTAATCTGCGAGTTAACCAGTCGTGAAAATTTTTTTATGTAACAATAATGCGAAATACTCTTCGTTTCGTCCTTCACCATCACAAGATCAATATGTTCAGTTTTCTCGTTCATATCACACATGTTGGCACCACTTTTCCCCTAGTATTCAGCGAGTACATATTTACAGACACCCCAGGGCGGTTGTTCTCAAAGACCTTTATTTGCCGTAGAGAAGTACGAAAATCTAGTCTGCTAAAATCAAACTTTTCTTCCACCTCGACATACCTCTTGTCCGCATGCTGCAGATGTGATGACTTAACAAATCCGGCCAACACTGATCATTGGTTGTCATAGTTGTGGCGATTGTTTACGGCACATTTGTTTTTGATAAAGTCGGAAGGTTAACATATGTCGATAACTGCGAAGGTCCATCCTCTATTTTACGTGGAGGAAACACCTTGCACATATTCATATGCACCCTTAGACCACCCATCCGTGAAATCGACACAACACACTTCCAACACGCGACACTCACATAAACATTAGCAGGTTAAAATGCACACATCTTCTTCTGGTGTCTGGAAGCCAACTGAAGGCGTGGAGATACTCCTGTCTTTATATGCACGTGAAGAATGGTCGAAAACTTCGTGTCTACTCGTAGGCACCCGAGTCCTGATCCAAGGATGAGGTGCAACATTTGCGCAGGAGCTGCGCATTCTTCAATGCGCAGGCCCAGTCAGGTTCTCGCCTGTCGCAGACATGAAGATGCCACTCACCGACCATTTTAAAGAGTTTGCGAAGCGAAGGACGTTCATACTCAGCCTGCACGTCGATATTCTCCACTTTAAACTTACACAAGTCGGTAAACCATTTTTTCTGCTCGGGTCCAGCTACATAAATCGGGGCCTTAGAGTACTGCATCAGAAAGCCGCGAAGCACATTTCCCATCTGATGGTACGGAATCTTGTCTTCGTCCCATTCCAGTCCATGGTAGTACCTGCTCAGCCAGTTGTGTGCTGGACTTCACCATACAGTTGATGCACTGGCTTGCTGGCAATCCAGGGTATGCCTCGAGACTGCACGACCTGGAAGCTGCATGGATGTTTTTGCCATCTTCCACATTCTCTAGCATATTTATAAGTTCAGCAGCGCTCAACCGCACATGAGACAGCATCCATACGATAGACTGTAGTTTCAGTTGCACTGTCTCCAGGTTTTCTCCCGTAACCACTATGGTGTCTGCATGTGTATTAGCTAGAAGCAGCACCAGTTCCTGCTTCGAATCGAAGATAATTCGTTTGTTGTCTTCGGCATATCCCAATAGCATGGAGCGTGGGATGCATACTTCGAACTTGCCTCAAGGATGTATAGGAACACTGTAATCATCTTCGATTCCCCAGCCTGCCATATTGGCTGCAGACAGCTCATTCGGCGTCAGCGAAAGGTAATTTTTGATCGTTGAGGTTATGCCCACGTCTCGCGTCTGGCCCACCTCGAACCTGTAGAAAAAATACGTGATGCGATCGATCAGGTGAATAATTCCATAGCTCGTTATTTTCGTTGATGCCGGGTTAGACCCATCTTCTTTCGTCAGAGTCCCCATAATTTGCAGGAAAGACTGGCAAGGAAGACAGCAGATATCTTGGTGTTGGGCTACTATCTGAACTTCTGATGGTACTAGTACGCATGAGGTTCCACCTTCATTATGCTGTCTTCAAAAATGATCGGTTCTTCGATGTTTAGGTGATCTTCCATGACGTTTGACTTTGAAGCCGAGACTGTGGAGGAAAATCTCGCTAGCGTGTGTTAACTCCTTAGAGAACTGCAGTTTACTGATTGCAGGTTTTGGACAGCACTTTATTTTATCGCTCCTGCTCGCCGTAAATCTTATTCCCATCTTCTCAAATGCAGGCGTAGGGTGATTTTTCCGTTCCGAAAGTTCACCAACTCTCCGTGCTGGTCGACGACTGTCACGACCACATCGTGTGCTCTCTTCGCAACGACAGGAACGAAAATTATGCTTTGCGGTGTTATGGCCAGTTTAAAACCTTGAGGGACCAAAGGCGACAATTCCTGCAACACGTATGGCTCGGCCTGCCATTGAGGTATGAGCCACTCGCTAAATTGCAGTTTATTCGTATAACACTGACCGGCAAGATGCTAATGGGCCGCCACGACTCGTGTGTGTTGCCAGCTTCGAAGATTCGTGTCTCGAACCCAAGAATCGGTCCTATAGTATCCGTTCTCGTAAAGTCGATATATTCGCTGAATCTGATAACGCTCTTCAGAGTACTGGGATTCCCACGTAGTTCGGTATCTGTGTCGGAGGACAGCGAACCTTCAATGTACCTCGCAATCTCATCTATTTCATAAGAGCCTATGGGCAGCGACACCTCATGGGAGACATTACCACTTTTTACGAGGTAAAACTTGCAGTTTTTTCATCGCGGTTCGGTATCGCACTGTAAGTTTGAAAATCGATAAGGCCTATACACCATCCCCCCTCACCGTTCCAGGTCGAATGTTGGAAAGTGTGCCGCACGCAGCCCGGTGCTATGGCGCGTCGAGGTAAGCGTTATTACCTACATTACCGACGGTTTCCTCACGATCTACAGCCATTTTATGCAATTACTTGTACGAACGAACCAGGAAGCGAAGACACAAATGTCCACAGTTCCACGTGTTAGGCATTTGCTCCGTTTCATAGTTGTATGTCAGCTTCGTTCCTTTCAGGCACCGTCACAGTTCGAGAGGAGAACGCAAATCCCCAAAAACTGTCATAATAGTCTACATGTTTGCCCCATGTTATGTAAGCTACCCAGTGCGTACCGGGCCCGGCTGCCATGTCCGTATTAATTATGGCACGCTCGTCTCTCTTGGGTTTAGGGGGCAAAGTATCTCATAAACACTCACATGAAATGCGGTATTTCCAATTTACGCGCAAACAGTTCCTAATCCATGTTTGTGAGCCGTCTTTTCGGTAGATATTTCATAAACGCCACTTCCTGCTGCGTCGCCTTTGCACACTTCCACCTCCTACTGTGTATGGCCTTAGGTAGAGGCCTTGGCTATAGTTTCCATACTTGCATTGTGTCTTTGTGCCTCGGACAACTGCTTCCGTTCGTTCGATGCTGTTGACGGCTCGGGTGATACCACTCGTGGCCCCGACTAGCCCCCCGAGGACTCCGAGTGCAGGAAGAACAATTCCTCCGGTAGATGTTTCCTTGATCTTGCACGCCTTTCTTCTTCTTGTCACTGCTTTTCGTTTCACTTGCGCCCTTCTCTTGCTCTTATCGCTCATGCCCATCTTCTCCCTGACCTTCATCACATTGGATACACCCCACGTGGCTGTTTCTTCACCGAGTCCGGTGTCTGATGATTTTCTTACTTCGCCGACCTTCTGTGGAAGTATCTTGTCTGCCTGGTGTCGTGTTTCCAGATCCGTGTTTAGGGAGTAAGCGATGCCGTGCTTCTTCCACGCCTCGTCCAGTGCATTGATGCCTGTGTTACTGCGTGGCAGTCTTGTAGTTAGCTTGGTTCCCGGCCCTCAGAACTTGTGTCCCGGAATGTGCAGCTCGAACGGTACATTGTTGATCGGCGTATCGACACCTCTTCCGAACTTGATGTTACCTCTTCGAGGCATCGCGGTTAACTGAGCGAGTAAAGTATAAATACTCTCATTTTATACTTTTTATATTCATTATCATTCTAGCTAGACTCGGAACAGTACGGACGCAAAGTACTTATGATGCATCTGTTTTGTCGCTTCTGCGGTGAAGCATTTACAGCTTTGTGCAGCGTGCGTCGACATGAAATACTGGCCTACATGATTAAAACTTCAAGTATGTCATTCCAATGCAAACTTTGTCGACATCGGTTTACCCGGAGAGATGCTTTAAAGATACACTGTACAAGTTGCAGCACTGATTCTATTCAATTCATTCATTCAGCACCACTCGCGCCACAATCATTACCACGGTGCACCACATTCAGCACCACATGCACCCCAAGATAGTAGTGGTAACATACATATAGTTTGACCTAATTTCAAATCGCGAAATGTACCTGTCGCTACAAATATGACTTTAAGACGTGACACTACTTCCCGTAATTAGTTGACGTTATAACTGCAGGGAATGTTTAGTTAGAACAAAACGCAGTTAGGGGCGATACGTAGTTTAATGCTGTAGTCCTGGAACAGCGGCGAGTCAGCTGAACAGTACACTGTCTCTGCGGTCTCGCTGGCGTGTCGTGGTGGGAATGTAAACAAACCTCGGCCAGCCGTCGCCATGGTAACCCGCCGACGCAGCACCTCACTTCAAGGGCAGTGCCGCGGGCCTACCACAAACACTTGTCTGCCTCGCCTCTCGCCAGTTCATGGAAAGTTGCACGCCTGCCACACTAAACCGTTTCAGATCGCTATAGGCTAAATGTTCGACTACAGTTGAAGCAATTATGACCTAGACCCGTGCAACTTTTTGCGAAAAATTTATCTACAGGTAAGATTAATTGCTCACTGAGCTTCGTAGTGTGCAGTACAGACTAAAAATTACCTACACGTGCGTAATGCACCCAACTGTGTACTTTGGGTCAGTGAATGGGTTAAATAACATCACGCTACTCTCTAAATTCGAAACTGTAGAAACTGCTCCAGATCAGATAATTTGACTGCAGATATGTTGGCACTGCTACACTTAGTACAATGGGCACACTCACATCAAAGGAAGCGTCACGCTATTTCGCCTCTGTGTACTTGTGTACTCTGTGATAATTAATGAGTTGTGACACGTGGCATGTGAAGTAATTCCAGTGGCTGATGGCGAGGGTNGTCTGCCTCGCCTCTCGCCAGTTCATGGAAAGTTGCACGCCTGCCACACTAAACCGTTTCAGATCGCTATAGGCTAAATGTTCGACTACAGTTGAAGCAATTATGACCTAGACCCGTGCAACTTTTTGCGAAAAATTTACCTACAGGTAAGATTAATTGCTCACTGAGCTTCGTAGTGTGCAGTACAGACTAAAAATTACCTACACGTGCGTAATGCACCCAACTGTGTACTTTGGGTCTGTGAATGGGTTAAATAACATCACGCTACTCTCTAAATTCGAAACTGTAGAAACTGCTCCAGATCAGATAATTTGACTGCAGATATGTTGGCACTGCTACACTTAGTACAATGGGCACACTCACATCAAAGGAAGCGTCACGCTATTTCGCCTCTGTGTACTTGAGTACTCTGTGATAATTAATGAGTTGTGACACGTGGCATGTGAAGTAATTCCAGTGGCTGATGTGACCTCAATCACCTGGAAGTAACTTGCGTTGCAGTGGAATACAGGGCAAGTGCTGGAGGATTTCCGTCGAGCCAGTCTTCGGCATGTTTAACAGTACACCGACCTCTCCGTCAACTGGTCAGTGTAACGCACGCACGCACGCACAAACACAGGCTGTCCCACGCAGTATGTTGCCTCCTAACACCGAGGTCTTGAGAGGCGATGCGGGTGAAGCAAGGGAGTATGGAGCAGCACCTGAATGCAAGAGTAAGGGTAACGTGAGATCCCAGAGAAAACCCACTGACCAGCGGCATCGTCCGGATCGATTCCCACGTGCGGGGCCCCGCCGGGAATCGAACACGGTTCGCCAATGTGGGAAGCGAGTGGTCTGACCACTACACCACCGCGACCTCTGTCGTGCGGCCAGCGGCGTAGCAACTACGTTGAGGGGGATGCAGGGTATACATTGCCGTCACAACATTTATTAAAGTGCGCCAGAATTAGAGTCATTGGGCATCCAAACTGATTTTTTTTTTCCTTGAGACGCGTTGATAAAATTTATAGGAGTACGTAAATTTCTCGAATTATTCATGCAGGAGCCTACACTTGTCACTTATTCACGTGCTCCGAGCCACTACCTTTTATTAATTGACTGCTGTAATGTCGATAAGGTTATTTTTTATTCGAATCGGTCACATGTGTTAGGTCGCCACATTTCTTCCTGTTTACTGCTGGATAAAAGGTCGCCCATGCTGTGTCCAAACTACTGTGGTGCAATCATGAAAGGAAAACACGACTATACGTTGTTGAAGACTAACCTGACACAAACAATTTGTGAATTTCATGGCGTTTTAAGAGTCTCTCATGAATTGTTATATTAAGGAACAGGAAAATACCACGAGCCTACGACGTGTAGGCCAGACTCCACATGCGTACTCGGGCCACAGACATTCGCTCATTGGCTGCTGCTCCAAGGTCATTTGGTTTTTTGAGCATGTTACCCGCGATTAGGTCTTTCTTCCCTTGCTGGAATTGGCGCAGAGAGATCCGGGGTGTCTCTGATAAACTGTTATCCAATTCCACAAGTGACCAAAAACTACACCAATATGAAGTCTGGTTCGAAATAAGTTACATTAGCGAAATTCTCCTGTCCCTAGTTATAATGTATTAAATATGATACATATATACCGCTTCGTTTCTGGGTTATATACACATCTCTTACTTTAATGCAGCTTGTAATTTAAGTTTTTACCACATTAAAATGAAATTTATTATAGAAGCAAAATGTCTTACGAAGAAAAGTACAAATTAACATTTGTAGTTCAATCCACTTGCTTACACCGCGAGTAATAATATTCTATGTTACAGATCTAATTTGCAAGGCATTTAGCACATCATACGTGAGCTTGAGGCGTACAGTATTTTTACTAGGGATTCATCTTAACCCTTTCACTCCCGTCTTAATTGACGGTCTCGGGTGTTGCAATTGAATAATATTTAGACCCGTGATGTACGTACTTCTTCTTGCTCAATCCTCGCAAGCAGTGAATTTCGTGCTTGGTGCTTATAGGCATGAACCATTCTGGAATCAGAAGTGTATAAACATTGACGAATCACGTCTCCCACAGGAAATAAACTGGCGGTGTTTGGTCAGTTTCCTTGTTATGTACGTCTCAGGTCATAAGACTTTTTCCACTGCAGCGGACTGGATGGGTTAAGTATTGTGTGGCCAGACCTCATCGTATCGTGCGGCCAACTTGGTTACATGTCGCACTCTCAATGCAACACTATCATAACTCAAAAAATAGAGTTTCTTCAATATTTAAGCCAGAAGTTGGAAAATATCTACATATTACTTGATAGTGGAATACAGCCGCACCATTATATTTACTTTTGCTAGACGTATGACATATACGTGGTTGTTGCACTTTAAAAAAGAGATTTATTTTGTATACATTAACATTTCATATTCACACATACACGTGTTTTGTAAGTTTTTAATAGCGCCGTTTTATATATGAACACAGTTTTCTTACCTCACATTCCCTTGCCGAAGCAGTACTTTGAATACTCGCTAGAAAGGCACAATTCCTTTGCTCTTATTCACCCGAAATATAACGTTCTAGTTGCATTGCACTCGAGATGCGATGTGACGACTGCTCGTAGTTGCACTCAGGCCGTCGCGGTAATGCCTGCCTTCTCCCACGCGGAGGCGGAAGAAGAGTACTCACCTCTCTCCGCTGTCGGCGCGCCCTCGGTCGGCGAGCTACGTCGCAGCGCGTGGCAGTCACGTCGAGGTCCAGCTCCGGACAAACAGCACCTCGCAGTACAGAGGCGGAACATCCGCTCGCACCACCGACTCCAGCCACACACGGCAGCAAGATGGCGTCACTGGCCGGCCACTTGTTGGAACGCTGTTCGCCAATCAGCGCCCGGTAATTTACTTACCAGCCGGCAGTCCAACCAATAGGGAATCTTCCGCAGCGCGCAGTAGCCAATCGGAGAACAGGCCTGTTCCCAGAATCTCGCGCAGCTAATATGTGAAAGCTTTTACATGTAACAAACATTTCTGTACTGCACAATGTAAGGTAATTATTTTGAAGGAAAAAAAAATCAGATTATTTGAATTGTATCACTGTCGTACTGTAAGGCTCAGAGCCCGTTACGCTGATTCGTAAACCTTGTTGTTCTCTTACGTTACGAATGATACTTCTTTTCTATGGCAGAGCACACAGCATACACCTCATTGATAGAGCCGGAAAGTTCTCGTAGGCGTATTATTCCAGCAACAAGATAGACTCCACGATGTTTGTAAATTCGATCGCCAGTTAATGGTTCATTGGCAGTTGGTCCATTTTAAACCTGGACCAGGTAGCACGGGATTTGGTTATGGTTTTCCTTGCACGTTCGTTATTGGTTGAAATTCGTCCTGGGCGTGTCTCACAAGCTGTAGTCCAATAGAAGCACATACGTGTGGTTGAAGTTTATCTTCTCTACAAATGAAATCCGAAATATCCGAGCCTCCGCTCATTGGCTGTGGCAGAGAAGCAACTACTACGTCGGCTCGTCACGCAGAAATCATTAAACAATCATCTGCAATACCTGAAACAGTGAGTTAATTCTCGTCTGAAAGGGAGAAGAAAAAGGAGAAAAAAAATTACTAGTGATATCTGCAGTTCAGTTCTTTGGCTTCCATAGTCTGTAACAATCAGGTGCTGAACCAGAGAGGGAAATTCAGGGGAAATCTCAAGACACAACTCTCACATTGACGGGAGACTATCCTGTGAATGTTTTAAAACTTAAGTAAAATAACAAATAATCATTCAAAACAGATATTAGTTTATCAATTTAATGAAGCTTCCTAAAGTTATAACTAGGCCTACACGACTTGAAAATCTAAACCTGCCCCTGAACGTTAAGGAAGTGAATCATGCCCCTCCCGCCCAACTGTAAAGTCTTGACCCGCTCCTGGAATATTAATATTGCTCTAATTCGCAAGGAATTCATCTATAGTCTTATCATATTACCTTCACACTTTTTGAATTATTTTGTCGTTCTGCCTGCTCTCAAACTTAACCACATACATGTTTTAACCATGCACACAGCTCGACTTTTTTGTAGGTATATGCTACTCAGAATTTAAAAAATATATATATATTTATATGTGCCCAATACAAGCCCTTCATACGAGTAGCAACCACCTGCCCAAGTCATGATATAATCATGGTATGTATCAGCATCTAAAACATGGCGTCACAAAATGGCTGCTGGCCGGCTCCTGGCTCCTGCTTCCCCATTCCCTTGCGCCCGACTCCTCTATTTTGTTCTACTGACTTAGTTAAGCTTTGCTTATATGAGACGGCGGAGTAGCGTGAAAGTAGAACTCGAGCAGGGCTTCAGAAAAGTTGGAAGTAACCGTGAATGGACTCTACGACTATTGTGTTGTGCCGCTTGGTAATGTCTCGGCGTGAGCTTGTGTGTGTGTTGGTAATGTGGCCGCGAGTGACGAGAGAGTGACGTGGCAGCGGGTTGCGTGTTGTCCGGCGGGATTACCGCCTGTCCTAGTCACTAACTCGCCTCTCTTGTTTACCTTGCGGCTGACGGCCGGACATTCGTCACTCATCTCACCGCACCAGCCTTCACATCCGCCTCCTCACAGCCAGAGGCCACTGGACCACACCAAGTCAAACGTTTGTTTAAAAATTGGGGTAGAGCTGAGAGATTTAGACCGCTCTTAACATCGGGGTCTTGAGAGCCAATGCGGATGAGGCGAGGTGTATGGAGCAGCACTGGGATGCGAGGGCAGAGGAAACAGGAGAACACCGAGAAAACCCGTTGACCAGCGGCACCATCCGGCAGGATTCCCACATGCGAAAATCCGGGGATGACCCCGCTGGGAATGGAACAATGTTCGCCTAGGTAGGGGGCGAGTAGTCTGACCACGGCACCACCGCGGCCCCTTGTGACCGTAGACTTCTATTTGTAGAGACAGGGAAATGTCGTGAATTCAATTACGTATAGGCCGTACTCCACATAATTAGCATATTCGAGCCACATACACTCGTTCATGGTTGCTGCTCCATTGGGTGGCATTTTCTCTTTCGAGCTGGTTGCACGGCATTAGGTCTTTGTTGGCTTGCAGTCGTGAGTAGTGTATGTGTGTTCCTTCTGGCGCAAGATTTAAGGAGTAGGGTCCAGGATCCATCCTCCATCTTGGTAGGTGCGGTAGGGCGGCCATGTTGGACGGTGCCGTCCACCATATTGGTAGGCTTCACAGCCAGGGCTCGATGCAATGTTGGATGTTCGTCCCCCCATCATCCCTAAAAAATTAGTTTAGTAAAATAATTATTCTAATAAAATGGTTTAGCAAAGAAATTATAATAAAATTAAAAAGTATCTTGAAATTTTAATAATTATATCGGTTTGAAATGATTTTGGAAATCATAATTACATTTTCCAAGGGAAATTTAAAAAAAAATTCAATCGAGTAACGTTGTCTAGAAACGATCTGAATAAAAATTAAATAATTTCGGCCTGCCCCTTCGGTACCCAGTGCATTGGGGACATATTGATCCCCCCTCCTCCACCACAAAAACCTGTAACAATAAAAATCTGTAGAAATTAGCACATACAATCAACCATCCCCTCACCCCTCATATTACCCCCTCTCCACCAACACCTTTCCCCCTTCTAACCATCCCACCAACATCATAACTCACCCCTCCTCACCACCACGCCAAACTCGCCACCACTCAACCATTCTCACCACCCTCCCCTACAAACCTTCCCCTCACACCACTCACCCCATCACCACCCTCACTCCCTCACTGCCTCTCACCCACCTCACCCCCTCATCACCTAATCCGTCTCCGTCCCTTGGCCCACGAAATTCTAACAATCGAGGAGTATGTAATGTCATAACCCCGCTCACCCTGCCACCCAGTTATAGCACATTTCCATATACCAATATTTTATTTTGTATTTGTGTATTATGCATACCATTTTTATTCAAATTTTTTTTACTAAACTAACGGGGTACGAATATCCAACATGGCACAGGGCCCTGGCTGTGACGCCTACCAATATGGTGGACGGCACCGTCCAACATGGCCGCTAACCGTGTTTACCAAGAGGGCGGACGGATCCTGGATCCTACTACATTAATCCTGCGCCAGAAGGAATATATATACACTACTGGCGTGTTATTGGTTCACATATATTTGGGGCGTATCTGATAAACTGTTATCCAGTAACATAAGTGACTGAAAAATACGTCAGCATGAAGTCTACATTGGCGTTATGTGTAGTTCGAACTCAGCTCGACAAGTACGGTTATGTCAGTGACTCATCACAGTTTACGTATGCTCGAAAAAAATGGAAAAACCAAGAGGAATCAATCTTCATGTTTGCCTTAAACTTTAGCAATAAGGAGATTTCTTAAGTTAGCTGCATTGCGTACAGCCATGAATGTTGTGTGTTTGAAAGTTTTTGCTATGGCGAAATACACACGAGTTAAAAAAATCCCCTGCGCAAAGAAAGTTTCCCAAGAAATGAAGTTACTCACTTTCTTCCGAACTGAAGGCGTTATGATAATATCACGTTATATTACAACGTGTTAGGCACCAGAATATCACAGACTCTACAAGTCCAGGTATCTTCTACCCACACACTGCGGTAGACTGGGGAAAGGCCCGAACTCGTTTCAGTTTTCAACACGTTTCAGTTAGCACAAGTTTATAAATAAGTCGCCTATAATCGTTATTGCAGTAACACCAGCTATGACGGTCTCAGTATCACCAATCAGAACTGGCCTACTGCTACATACCGCACCGGACATGCTTACTTACCTTACAACGTTTGTTATTGGCTGGTCACCAGTCAGTCGGCTGCTGAGTTGATTCTGCCATAATAAAATATTTTTTACTGTGTATAAGCAAACTAGCGAGCCATTTTCAAATAGTTATTAGGTACACAGAGACACTAAATAATCGCGAAAAAAAATTTGGCCAGCATTTTTTTTATAACAATCTTGCTAGGTTATCATTTTATTATAGTGTGTAAAGTTTCCGAATCGGCTAAATTCTTTGCAGACCAATCACAAACTTTTCTGCATTAGAGTATTATAATCCTCATTGGTCCAGTGAAACGGAATCGTATATTTATATTATATGTACGACAGTCAATAATAAGTAGGGGCAACTGTTTTTCGCGAAAAGATTTCAGGACAAGTTGTGTTCGGAACCGCTTTCGTGATTGGATTATTCGAATTGTCAGGTGTCTTATCTGCCTGCCCACGAATTACGGACGGTCAGTATCGGAGAAACTTTATTCTGATTGGCTCACTCGTGTAACATGCTCTCTTCGCACAAAGACTAGTGGCCAATAGTCAAATGAAGATTGCAAGTGTGCATATAGGATATTGAAGTCTAGCCTCCGCGCAATTAATAAGTAAAGGAAACTGCCGTGCGTGTGTACAGGTCGTTGAAACCTAGCAGTCTACATACGTTTCCCACAATAAACCACAAACTTTGGTTATTACAAAAATAAAAGGTTTTTTGGAAGAAAATAAATTACTGTAGCCTGGTTATAACGTTCTAGTAAGGTCCTATTAATTTCCAGCAAACCAATTAATATGTATTTGTACGAGCTTTGTTTTCAAGAAGAAGGATATTATTAAAGTAACGTTGCTCGATCTTGACTGTAGCGTAGTTGTCAAGATGCTGAAGTTCCCTCATGAGTGTGTACAGTTCTGGGAAACAGTTCTCCAACCACCACTCACCTTAAGCTTTAACACTTTGACGACTACGCGTTTCATTATGATTTATTGTAGGTCAAGGTGCAGCTTACATTTAACATCTCATCAGACGTGGCCAGTAACTACGGTGGATCTGGGAACTGTGAAAGTACCGCGACCATTCAACTCACTCTATTTATACAAACCTGAAAAATTCCCACGTTTATTTGAAACAAGCTACATTTCAAACACATGTATGTTTGTTTTAATTTCTTAGCTGGTTCACGAATTATTTCACACCTCATGGAAGACGCTGAACCAATAATACATATGCAATGAAGTTGAGGTCCAGTGTGGTAAGCAGACAGTTCGCCTCTAGTTCAGTATTAGAGAAGCTACCATGTAGAGTTGTACGTTGACACCAGGCTAGACTCTACAGCCCTCTACACACTCGAGCAAAGTCACGTGTTCATTGGCTGCAGCCTCAAGAACTACTTAACACAGCCACACGCAGTGTAGCGCGTCTAGAGTGCTGGATGCTCACTATTGGTAGGGACAGGGAGGAAACGCCTTTTTGAACAACCTGCAGGCTAGACTCCTCTACACTCAGCTTTGTGTTCATTGGCTGCTGACCCAGTGTGTAGCTAGTTTCACCTCAGACCAGGTAGTTCGGGATTCGGTGTTTGTTTCCTTGCAGGTCTGTTATTGGCTCAAAGTTCACCTGGGCATGTCTAATAAACTCTGGTCCAATTTCAAGCATAACACAAAAACGCATGTGGTTGAGGTTTACCTTATGAATTTGCGAAATGTTTTGGTCTCTAACTATTGGCTCTGTGCTCCGCAGCGCGTGTTGGACAAGCGAAGGTCCAACGACAAACGTCAAACTAACTTATATTTATGTGCCGTCCGTCTAGGAACTAAATTATGACGCTAAATGTTAGGGTCTATATTGGGTATACGAACATATGAAGTTAAGGCGTAACCCTTTGCGGAGTATGCACGTATATACTCGGAGGTATATTTATATGGAAGTTTTTTTGCTCTTGAAGACAAAACTAACACTTTTGTAGTTTTACTGTTCTGCTGAACTTTATTGGAATATAAGTAAAAAAATTTAACTGGTCAACGTTTCAGTTCGTAAGAATAAAAGTATTATTTTTTTATATTATCTCAAATGCACACGATGGATTGTAATACCTGTTACATCTGTCGCGATACATTAATTGGTACACAGTCGACACGCGACTCCATTGGCTGACGGCCAGTCAATAATTAACGTCGCAGAGTACAGTAAGTGAGTCCGGTGTATCCAGGACCAATAGGGCGATGACACGTTGAAACACAGATACCAACACAATTGATAATTGCTGCAGTGGAGAATATAGGCAGCTCACTTCAACCTTGTCTTCAACGCCAGTGTGTGTGTG
>NQII01002174.1:353268-383332 GCA_002778355.1 Clitarchus hookeri
TACACACACATCTTCCTAAAGGGTTAAAATCGCTCAAGTGGCGAATTTCGTGAGTTTTGCAGTGCAGCTAGTCGTGGAATGTTTTCGCGAAAACAGGTGGCCCTATCTAAAGCTAGACATGGGAAAGATTCACAAATTCAGTGACGCATAGGCTAGACTTCACAGTCTCATGTAAAATCATGCATATATTAACTGCTCATTGCTGTCGCAGTGTACAGTAATGACTTAGCCTGCATTTTGTTGCATTTTTATTACTGGCTTAAGGTTTTCTAGCAGGTATCAAATAACGAGTGCACCAATCGGAAAAGTAGCACAACTATACAAGTAATTGAATTCTGGGCTACCCGGAATTTAATCGTGAAATCCTTCATGTCTCTACTCATATCCACCAATGCAGGAACACTAGTTCTGTAGATCTCTGTGTTCTCGCTCGCCACCGTCATACTGATACACGTCATACTGTGAATATGCATACCCAATTTTCGCGGAAAGAGTTGCACGCAGGATAGACTCCAAGATCCTACATACATACCTGCAGTTTTCTAATGGATATTGCCTGCGTGTCTTCGTGAGAACACACTGCGGTACTTGACTGAGCTAGTCAGATTTAGATTGATCCGGTGATGAACGCCTGTGACTCGCGGGTTGACAACTAACAGGCGTAGCAGTTGAAACCATCCACTCTCGAAAGTTGATCTGAGCTCAAGTGTTTTTAAATACAACCAAGGGCTGCGATTCCTTTCATTAATGTATTATTTTTGTATTATAGTTATATACAAAAATTTACAAATTAAAAATATTTTTTAATATTAAGTGATAAAATAAAACAAATTTTATTGAACAGCGTCAACCCGAGTATACTCATTCACGCCTAACATATTGCAGAGTTGGTGAACTCATGGTCTGTGCTGTACAACTCCAGAAGATAGCACCAATAGGAACATCGCTTTCCCCTGAGCAATGCTACTGGCTGCTGCTGACACAGCGACTATCTCATAATTGGTTGCTTCTTGTGCAATAGAGCTACTGAAACACTTTCCATATGTTCTAAGAAATTCGTAAGTACTTTTCCCACCAAAAGTTTCTTCTTGTGCAACACCTTTATAGAACAATTAACGTGTACGTTAAGGGGCTAAGAAAAAGACGAATCCAGTAGTTGTTGTTGCAGTGGGATAATGACAATGCCGGCTCGCTGACACGTGTTGCAATAACAGTCTTTCGTGTAATTCACACACGAGCCCACGCAACTGACAAGAGCTGCAGCACATCCCACGTGTGTGTTGACAGTGAGGCTGGTCGGCTGGGTCGTTGTAGACAGAGGACACCGGCACTCCCCGAGTGAGTCTCCTGCAAGCGCCAGTCACTGCCAGCGTTGTGCCCACACACCTGTCACGTTCCTCGTATTGTCGTGCCTGATTTACACGGAAACCGCTCCTGCATTGAAGTGTTACAAAACACAACGTTCACTAAAAGTCACTTAGTAAGCTACTCCTGACTCGCGAATCGAGCAAATTAACTTATGTCTAAGAGACCTGAAAAATTCGCTAGTTCAATCACCTGCAGGCTAGACTCTACAGTATTATGTACAAATATGCCGATATTGACTGCGCATTGGTTGTCTGTTGTCACTGACGAAGGCGACGATTGGGCCAGCGTTCTCCAGGAGGTGTCAAACAACGTGTGAGCCAATGGCTAAAGTTATATAAACACACGTATTTTGAATTCTAGCTTGTCTCAAAATGAATTAGCGAATTTTTCAGGTCTCTACTTATAGCATTGAAATTCTCGACATTCAGCGGTAATAACAAATAAATAAGTGCAATTCAGCCACTGGCACTGATTATCAGTCGCACTATTTTATTGTTTTCACTGATTTGGATACATTGTCATTCTTTCAGGTATATAGTGCACTTTAGTTGAGGTTCGCTTTCACTATTGAATGTGTTTACCTGCTACTAGTCGTACGTGCCTGCTGGCGAATCACACGCTCTAATTCTGAATCTGTGATTTCAATCAGTCTAATTATTTTACATAATATCCAATCAATGAGCTGTTAGCTACTGGCGAATCAGTGGAATGCACTGAGGTTTCACTGCCAGGCCAGTGTAGTTCTCTAGCAATCAATAGAAATCACTGCTTAATCAGTGAATACAACAACTAAAATGATCAGTAGAATTTTACTGACTCAAGTGAGTGCAATAAGGTGTCACTAGTTCACTTTAACCTCGTCAACGTCTGCATTAATATTGTGGCCCACGACTCATTAAAAATATACTTGATGACTTTAAGCCGATCGTAAACACTCGCAGTGGCTTGACCGAATCGTGCCGGCATGCTGCTGGTTAAGTAATACAATATTCTGTGAGTTTATTTGAAGACAAGATAGATTGCAATCGTGTGTGTCCTACTGGAATTTGCTAGATACTCCATACTGAGAGTTTGCACTTTTAAATCGAAAAAGTTAAAACTGCTCCAAATCAGGGAATTTTACTTTTATTCTTTTTTCTGATGGTTTCTTTTGTGTTATCATGCAACCGAAAAGGGGGGGGGGGTTGGGCCCCCCTCCCCCCTTCCCAGTCTCAAGCGGTGACTCCCGTAACATAAACACGTATAACTGATATGCTTAAATTAATTAACGAATCTTCAAACTAAATACAATAAATAAATACATATTTAAAAGGTATACACAGCAATAAAGTTTTAAATGTAATACGGCCGGCTCATATTAATAATAACTACGCACAATTAAAATGACACACATAAAAACGAAAGCAGGTGCTGCCAACCTCTACAAATTCTAACCAGGTGTCCCCAGAAAATCCCCGTGACGACACAATCGTCACAGTACGCTATACTTGACTGAAGTTTGTCCCTTAGCTTGCTACCGCGGAGAGAGACACAATCAAGCCTGCATTTCGCTGCATTTGTATTTAGCCACAGAGGGTCAGAGTTCCCAGGACAGTAGTGTCGTCCAGCAGTTGTGCCAACGTAGGCCTGTCTGAAGTCTAGCATGTCCCCAAATGAAAGAGGGAATTTTTCAGGTTTCTAGCCGAGTAATCCAGACGGCTCGGCCACTACTCGTGAGGACAGAAGCCTCACATTTGCGACTTGAGAACTCAGCGATGCACGGAACGAGGATCTTCAACAAGCACCAGTATTCCCTTAGCCACAAACGTCAGTTTATCAAGTCGCGAGTTTCAAATAGCCTCAGTGACACGTTTCAAGGTTACTCGGTGTTTATTTCACTACGGAGTGTTGTTTATTCTGCACCTCCCAGGCGTGCCAATTAGTGATGACGAGCTTCCATGAGTGATAAACACTATTGTTCCTCCAGCTTACTATTACGTGGAGTCAGCCTGCTTCCCAACAACAAATAAAGTCACCGAAACTGACTGTGGGAGTTTGTTTGTGGTCCTCAGACGGCTTTCCTTCTAGTTAAGGCTGACGTGCGTTCTGCTATCAATCGCTTTTGCGCACTGGGTAACAAGTTATTATATTCCTGCAGGAATGTTTAAAAAATATTTCTTCCTAAATATGAATAACATAACACTGAGAATCAATTGGCGGGAATTTGACACGTTCTCTGTGCTTCGACGATTAAACATTTTACATTTCTGTTCTATAAAAAATTAATCAGTATTCCGTTGCAAAAATAAGTGGCAGTTTTATTAAATTAGAAGACTTCCTTGATGACCTTGCAATAAACACACCACCCTCGCAACTCTTCGGATCAGAGACAAAATTCTTGAGTATACTTAGTCCAGCCTAAACGTTATTAGCCTAAAACAGGGCTGAGCGAGTTTAGGCTGAGTGCTAGGTAGGCTGAGTAGTGTTAGGCTGATTGCCCGCTAGGTTGAATGAAGGTTGATAAGTAATTTTCAGCTGAGTGACTTAAGTCCCAGAGCGTCGTTTCATATGTTGTAGATAGAGTTGTTTGTTACCAAGAGTAATAGTCTTAGTTGTACACAGACAGTCAGTTACAAAAGAAAACTGGCCCATGGTGCTGAGTCGTATTACACGCCCTTAGCTGTTTCAGAATAATCACTACTCCAAACACATGTTGCTCCACGTATAGGCAATTACTGCTGCTTTTCCTGACAGGCCTTGCGGAGTATTTATAGTCTATTCGCTGTTTAATCACACTTTTTTTTATCAAACCTTTGAAAAATCACCCTATGTACGACGTGTTTGGTGGTTTCCTAAATATGCCATGTAGCACTAGCATTTTATACTGGTTAAGATTCAAGAATTTTATTTTTGGTTAAATTTGACTTTTACTTACATGCAATCTATAAATTATAATATTTGATTTATAGTTAAGGGTACCAGTCTTTCGCGAAAATATTTCAGGGCAAGCTGTGTTCCAAAACACTTTAATTCAGTACCGCTTCCGTGATTGTATTATTGGAATAGTCAGGTGTTTTCTCTGTCCGTCCGTGAATCACGGACGGTCAGTGTGTGAGAAACGTAATTCTGATTGGCTCACTCGTGTAACAGACTGAGAGTGTGTACATAGGATATTGATGTCTAGCCCCCGAGCTAATCTTTTCGCGAATAATATGCGGCCCTATTTATAGTTAATAGGAATAAAAACAGAGATAAAATAGCTGTTTTGACAATACCTAGTAAGAAATAATTCTCATGCAAAATATTATTACACTGCGTGCGCACGAATGCGGTACATTGTCTCTCGGGCGTTTGCACGAGGCGGAGGGATATCCTGGAAGCAGAACTTGAGCAGGGCTTCAGGACAGTGTGAAGTAACCGTGAATGGACTACAACGTGAGTTTGAGTGCCGTCGTTTGCTCTCCCGCACTTCTGTGCCTCGGGAAATAAAGCAGTTTCTGAGAGGCGTAGCTTGAGGCCAAACGACCGTCACAGCTACGACCTGCACACTGGTATACTGGTATACTCACAAGTATACACACTCGCACATCCCCAAAGCAGGGCTCGAATACCACACATCTCCGCTGGCAGGGAAACATTACCAATACAAGGCATATTTTTTTAACTCAATCAGACCCGATGTACACATATTTATGTAGAAGACACAGGAAGGTAATTTTTGTTGGGTACTGTACACTGTGACGCGCAGTGCCCAATAATCTTCCTCGTTGTTAACTTATTCGTAAATTGTGCTGCTGATTAGGCTATGGCTAGAGGCACCCGATTTTAGCGAGAAAATGTCGTAACTAACTGCATTTCAAAATACTTTGACTCGAATCCAATTACATTATTGGATGATGTACTTCTCACGCATTTTAATTTTTTGCCTGCGAATCACACACATGTAGAGTATCGGAGTAACCGATTTCTGATTGGCTAACTCAAGTAGGCAACGTTTTCTCACGTAAACACGCGGCCAAGAAGGATAGGAAAACTTCTTTAATATCCCTAGTGTTTTTAAATGTAAGCGGCTCAGAAATATTTCCGCGAAAAGTCGGGTGGCCCTAGCTATGGCTTGTTCATACCACTGTCGCTGAACACAAAGCCTACAGCTCATTGGTCCTGATGCTAGGACAAGTCAACTGTCAGCTTTGGTACAGCAAGCACCAAAAATATATTATTTGCAACACATAAAACCTTATAATAATGTGGGCATGAAAGGAGAATTGTACAAAATACAAATACTTATAACTTTGGGTATAACATTTAAAACGTACTGACAGAACTAGACCTGATTATTCATAAGTAGTTCAAGGTGAGCAACAATTTTGTGCGATTATGGGGAGAAATCGTCCCCGATGTTTAAATCTCCCAGTTTCATGTCATAAATCATGCACATCTGGTGCGCGGTTAATTGAGCTATCTTGAGATCTCTGTTTACGTCATACTTTTTGCGCAGCGTGATACCTCCAACCACGTGTACAAGTGACACAGTGAAGTACTCGATGGATAGTTTTCACGTACCCATCACATGTCACAAATATAAATATGCTGCGATCACGCCAATTCTTCCTCAAGCAATTGCCACCGTTCGAAACAGTTCCATTAATACATCGAGGCCTGCACGCCAGTGTGGTTCGAACAAGGCTATTATGAAAAATTCCATGAAGATTAAACCCGCACGAATATATATTCAGTGTCCCACTAGTGTTCAACATGTTATGTAGCTTGTAGGCGGAGCAATTGTCCCGGGTACTGTGCCACCAGAAGACAGATCGTCTGACGCTTCGCTTGTATGTTTTATAACGGAGTTACGCAGTTTCACGACAGTCCGGCTGGGGTCATGGGCACTTAGGCTGCCGAAGACGTTTGTCCGTTGACGGCAGCCGGAGGAAGCGTGAGACTCCGCGACGCGGGTGCCTGGTGGCTTCGGCGGCGGCCGGAGTTACACGGGGCACGTGCGACGTTGCTTCTATCTAGCGGCAGCCTGGGCGACTGAGGAGGTCGCCTTGTAACATAAGCAACGCTTTGGATTTGATTGTACGGCGATCTACTTCCGTTTCGAGGACCTTCTCCACAGCTTTGAGCTTTGGGGAGGACGACGGTAATGTAAACTGGACTATAAATGCCCTGGAAAACGAAGCGATGGCGGACACTTGGGGGAGGGAGGAGGTCGTCACATTAAGGGTTCGTCTCACTGAGAGACATGTAACATTTATTGGAATTTATTGGGGATTTGTGCCAGTTAAGTACTTTGTATAGTTGGATTATTTTTAGGGCACATTTATATGTAATCCCGTAAGTTTTAATATCACTCACTAGTGTTTTAAAGTAAGTGGAGAATTGTACATTTATAAATTATGTATACCCCATAATATTTTTGTACTCAGTTCACAATTATTATTTTGTATCATATTTATATTGCATTTTTGTATCTTTTGAGGCGGGGGGGNAAAAGGAGACGAGAGGTGCCCGGGAATGACAACTATAAAGAAAACAGTTTAATAGTTTTTTTTTTCCACTTTCTGCAGTCACCCTCTTAAACGTAATCTGCATTACTATTGATTAATCTTACATTTTTTCTTATTTGCCCCCAATTTATATTTGCAACATGAGTGACATGGGTTGTGGAGTTGGAGGCAAGTTTCATTCATGTGACAGTGTGGTCTGGTGGTCATTAAGACACTTAGTTACAGTTTTAAAGACTATCACATGTTTTAGATTTAGAGTATTACCCTGGCCTGGATATAGACCCGTCGCTGCAGTTATCCGATTTATAACATGTTCCCAATGCTGTCAGCAGCGAAAATAATGTAATATATTTCAAACAGTACAAGATCAATGGTATTTTTCTGCACATCGCGTACTTTTGATAGGGGAGGACGGGCAAGTTAACAATTTTAAGCTTTGGAAGAACATGTAGATAAAAATACTAAAAAAAAAAAAAACTCATTCATTAAAATATTTCACACGATAGAGAGCAGAATAAACGTGGCACTCCATTGGCTGATAGGCGGGACTATTTCACTCTTACCTGCAGTTTTAAGTGTTCTGTGGTTGTACTTGACAGTGCGGTGTGGGGCGGTGGGACAGAGGACCCACATAATTGGTGTTCAGAGACGTGCAGCCTAGCGTTATGTTGCGGCTGCAGACTTAACTCCACAATGTTGTACGTCTTTTTGACGTCTGCCATTGCTTGACAACTTGTGGGGCACGCACCAAGGCAACCAATCTCCACTACGANTTGCAATTAGCCAATCTGAGCTCAGTGGCTGAGCAACCAATCTCCACTACGACGAACACGTAAACAACGCCAAACAGTTGGAAAGTAGCCAATGAAATCATAAATCGCAGTCAAGCAGGTACATGGCAGTGAAGTCAAGCATGTTATTAAAGCATTACGCGACATTTGCACGTCTGTATTGATGTTTCTGCAGTGACAGATATAGGATACTCGCTTCTAACTCGTGTACAATATCTATAAACATGTGCACACCTCAATTTGTTAACAGTGCAAGAAACTGTTCCCCAAACTGAATTTTAATACTGTACACCAAAATCGAAACACTCAAAAACTTGTCTTGAATGCCTACAAACGAGCGCGGACTTCAATGCACGTACGTTAGAACGTAAAATTATTTTCCCGAAACAGCTTCCAACAAGAAGCTTCATACAAGTAAGTATTCAGTATGACACACGTGCAGTTACACCGCGGGGACATTTTTAAAGGTTGATTTCAAAAGCCCTTAATCAACGGCAAACCGCTATAGCGAAGTAGTTCTTAAGGGAGTTTATCCCTGCTGCTGTAGATCTTCTTTACTAACGCCACAGCGGACATGGTACTTAATGCACGGAAATTGGCAGCAGCTGAACAGATGAAAATATTTTCATAAACAAATCCACCGGTAAGAATTTTGTAATTTTTGTGTTTCAACTATGTTTACTTGTAACGGAAATAAAAAGTTTATAGAGTAAATTTGGCATTTTTTTTATAAGTCCCATTTTCATATTTATATAATTTTTTCTTTAGTTTATTTAGTTTTCTTTTTTTGCTCGTTAATATTTTAATTTAAATATTATTAATGTAATCATAACTCTATTTCCTAATTCTTTCAGACCCAAATTAATTTATGGTTTCAAGTGTTGCAAACAAGACATTTACTAATGCGTCNTCTATTTCCTAATTCTTTCAGACCCAAATTAATTTATGGTTTCAAGTGTTGCAAACAAGACATTTACTAATGCGTTGAACCATTCGTAGCCTAGAGCATAAGGGCGGTTTACGAATAAGTTTCCCGCAGTGGAGAAAACTAAGCACCGAGGCCACAGCGTACAGAACAGGCGAAAAGCAACCTTCCTGTTCATTANTCTATTTCCTAATTCTTTCAGACCCAAATTAATTTATGGTTTCAAGTGTTGCAAACAAGACATTTACTAATGCGTCGTAGCCTAGAGCAATCCTACATGCTGCGAAGTTTAGCCGAGTGTAATTGAGTCTCGGTTGTCGACCGCAGCTACGAGATCGGTGAAGGAGCATAAGGGTGGTTTACCAATCAATTTCCCGCAGTGGAGAAAACTAAGCACCGAGGCCACAGCGTACAGAACAGGCGAAAAGCAACCTTCCTGTTCATTANTTTCCCGCAGTGGAGAAAACTAAGCACCGAGGCCACAGCGTACAGAACAGGCGAAAAGCAACCTTCCTGTTCATTATCTGTACACTTGTGTACACCGACTCTGAATGTGCTAAGAGCTGTTTGCATATATACGTTGTTCATAGTTAACAGAGCACTATTGAAATGAACCATTGATATAACTTGTATATTTTTAACGGGAACATTGGCAGGCCTGCGCCCAGTTAATTTGGTAACGACACGGAGGGAAAGTAGTTCCATGTCTTAACATCGAATAAAGTGTTAGGTGAATATTGTGAATATTTAAGTAATTCCTCTTTCTCTCGCTCTTTTTCTGTTTTTGTAAGGGGCAGCGGTGGCGTAGTGGCCAGGGCGCTCGCCTCCCACCACGGTGATCCGGGCTCGATCCCCGGCGGGTTCACTCCCGGATCTTCGCATGTGGGAATCGTGCTGGACGATGCCGCTTGCCGACGGGTTTTCTCGGGGTACTCCCGCTTTCCCCGCCCTTGCATTCCAGCGCCGCTCCATTCTAGGGTCTCATTTCTGTCATGCTCGGGGATGACGGTCACCTACGGGTCCCAGCTGGAAAGACCGTCACTCGGAGGGTGTTGCCTTGCCCTGGGTGCACTCCCCACACGACATTTTTTTTTTGTTTTTGTAACGTATATGAGTGTAAGAATAAGCAAACTTGTAAAATANGTCCCAGCTGGAAAGACCGTCACTCGGAGGGTGTTGCCTTGCCCTGGGTGCACTCCCCACACGACATTTTTTTTTTTTGTTTTTGTAACGTATATGAGTGTAAGAATAAGCAAACTTGTAAAATATATATATATATTTATTTTTTTAATAATTGTACAGTTTCACTATACCGATGAATGAATAAAGCGCTGAGGCGCATGGCAATATTAATTTAACATGTGGTGTAAGAATGGACAATGTGCATACAAGTAGATATTAAGCAGGGCTTCAAAAGTGCTCAATTTACCGCGAGCAGCCTATGATAACATGACTGTAGCATATTTACAAATTTTTAACTCGTTCGAATCAACACAGTCAAGGATATGTTGCACTTTAAGGATACTTATGACAGGCACTGATCACAAGTAAGGAATCACTGCACTGTGTTCTGAGTGCTTTGTCGGTAATCTGTAGAGATGATGGTTTACCGCGAGAAAAGTTGACTGTTTGCTACAATTGAACGTACTGTACACATGTCCGACAATTTTCTTTCCTTATTGGCTGTCATGCAGCTACTACCCCATTTCACTGGGCCAATGAGGATTCTAATGCTATAAGGCAGAACGTTCGTGATTGGTCTGCAAACAACTTAGCCGAGTGAGAACTTTGTTAGTACAATCATAAAAGAATAAACTAGCTAGAGTAATATCCAAGATATGTTGGCTCAAAATGTTTCGCGATTTTTCATTATCTGTAGTAATCTGATTTGTGGAAGTTGCTGCACCATAGCTCGTTATTGGTTAACTTTGGTACCGTCAAGCATTCAGCACGTTGGTTGCAATAAGCACACTCGACAGTAGTTCAGTGTCATCAAAATATTACACTATGCAACACTCGAGCTCCCAAATTATTGTGTAGCCAGACGGGTTAACATTTAGTGTGATAACTTTTAATCGTGTGATAATTTCATATAGGCTGATTGAGTGAGTGAAGTGATTTGGGCGGCTCTTAACATCGAGGTCTTGAGAGCCAATGAAGGTGGAACGAGGTGAGTATGTAGCAGCACCGAAGGGCGGGGGAAGCGGGAGATCACCGAGAAAACCCGCCAACCATCGGCATCGTCCGGTACAATTCCCACGTGCGAAAATTCGGGGTCGACCCCGCCGCGAATCGAACCCGGTTGGCCTTGGTGGGAGGCGAGTAGTCTAACCACTACACCACTGCGGCCCCACACATAGGCTGAACGTACAAGTGTGTGCTGCAGGAGTTTTAAGTACCTTCTCAAGATACTTATCTGTGAGAGTCTTCTGCCGTGTTTGCTAATGCCTAGAGTCCTGAAAAATTGGCGAGTTCAACGACCTGTAGGCTATACTCCATTCTCGTATGTAAAACCATGCAAATATCACTGTTCATTTGTTGCTTGTTGTATTAGCGGAATACGGTGATTTGATCTGCATTTTACTGTGCATTTATTATTGGCCCAGAGTTGTCCAGTAGGCGTAAACTAACGGGTGGACCAACAGCATTAGCAATACAAACGTAGGAGGATTCGAATTCTAGCTTGTCCCGAAATGAAAACGCTAATTTTTCAGGTCTCTACTAATGCCATGTGAAACGGCATGACTCAAATACTCTGAGCACCGAATTTCGGTAGTCCTGTGGTTCGGGTTCCACTTTAATGGAGAAGCCCCTTCACGTTTATAACCGTGAGGCGCAGAGCAAAAACTTTTGTCTTTTATATTTTTTCTCTGTGGTCCAGCGGGTAGTGGAGAATGACAAGTAATCTGAGAACGGCGCGATGCTGTTACATCAGTCAACACTCTTGACGACACGTAGTTTGTTGTGACGTCAAGGCACGCTCTGGGTTTCTCCGCCCAATCACCTGTCACGGCTTCTCCAGCGGGTTTATTGATCCAATGCAGCGTAAGCAAACAGATGTAGCGATTTTTCGGGTGGGATTTCCGCGCGGCGTGGGGCCCCGGAGCGAGCTTGCGCGGAGGACGGCCCCGGAGCGAGCGTGAGCGCGTATACATGCGGCGGGACATCGAGCGGCGGGATCAGTCTGCGTCGAGTCGCTCGACGCGCCGGTGCTAGAGGAGGGTGTCGCTCTCGCCGCTCGTGGTCCACAGCTCCTACGGGAGGGAACTAGGAAGGCGGTGTGACTATCCTCGACCAGAACCGACGCCAGAGAGATGACAGAGGAGCAGGTGGCTTGCTACGTGCTGGCGGCGGCACTGATCACTGTGCTCCTGGTCTACATGCTACTCGAGATACACTACTTCATCAGGATGGGAGTGTGCGTGTTCATCGCGAGGNCACTGTGCTCCTGGTCTACATGCTACTCGAGATACACTACTTCATCAGGATGGGAGTGTGCGTGTTCATCGCGAGATTCCTCAAGAAGAGGCTCAACGTGCTCGACAGCGCCTATGTCAAGGGTGAGTCCTCGCTAAGGCTTCTCCAGTGCATAACAACCTATAAGCTATTCATAGTTAACAGAGCACTTTGAAAATAAACCTGGCCACTGCCCCTACCTGCATATATTTTAACGGGCACAATAACGTGCATGCACATTGTTAAGTTGGTAACTAAGGCTGGGAAGTAATCCCATATCTCAACATTGAATTANCACTGTGCTCCTGGTCTACATGCTACTCGAGATACACTACTTCATCAGGATGGGAGTGTGCGTGTTCATCGCGAGGTTCCTCAAGAAGAGGCTCAACGTGCTCGACAGCGCCTACGTCAAGGGTGAGTCCTCGCTAAGGCTTCTCCAGTGCATAACAACCTATAAGCTATTCACAGTTAACAGAGCACTTTGAAAATAAACCTCGCCACTGCCCCTACCTGCATATATTTTAACGAGCACAATAACGTGCATGCACATTGTTAAGTTGGTAACTAAGGCTGGGAAGTAATCCCATATCTCATCATTGAATTANGCACAATAACGTGCATGCACATTGTTAAGTTGGTAACTAAGGCTGGGAAGTAATCCCATATCTCATCATTGAATTAAAAGTGCTAGGTAAACGTTTGTGATTACTGAATTATTTGTTTTGCTCTCTAAATTTTAATTGCATATAAATATAAGAACTGGCAAATTTGTAAAATATCTACTTTCCTAATGACTCCACAGTTACACTTGGCTGACACATGAGTTAAGTGATCAGGCACATGGCAAGGCTTTCAGAAATGTTCACTTTATCGTGAACAGCTTATAGGCTACATAACGGTATTTATAAGTAGGAACATCTGGCTTTCGTGCACACATGCAAACTACATTTGGTTACCGGCTAAAAGTCTTTGTGAGACGACATTTCCTAGCTCCGCTCGGCCAATCAGAATTAATGTACTTTGACACTGAACGTCTGTGATTCGCGGGCAGACACCCAAGAAGCGTCATAGTTCAAATCAACCAATCATGAAAGAGGGTTTGAACCAATGTGTCTTGGAGTGCAACAGGTGCTCCTAGTTATAAACATTACTTATTTCAAACTTTTAAGCAGATCGGGATGTCAACGTAGAGCTAGAGGAATGCACCGCGGTTTGCCCTCTGTGGGGTGGGGAACTGTCTGAGAGTAACCAATGCCAACACAGCTAATTGCAGTGAACCCACGACCCGCAGAATGCGTGTACACGATGGCACGTCCTGACTCGCATCACAGTCACGCAACAAGTCTGATGTCGCAGCTTGCGATCTTGGCAGTAGCGTTACCTACANCACAGCTAATTGCAGTGAACCCACGACCCGCAGAATGCGTGTACACGATGGCACGTCCTGACTCGCATCACAGTCACGCAACAAGTCTGATGTCGCAGCTTGCGATCTTGGCAGTAGCGTTACCTACAAAGTGGACTAATTTTGGCTGAACCAGTTTTGTGTCTATTTACATTTCCTGTAGTAATTTTTGTTTGATTATTCGTGTTTTTTTCTGGGTGTAATTGATTATGTAATAGTTCTGAAGAGCACTACATCAGAGTGTTCATGGTTAGTAAGTCCCGAAACGCTTTTTTTAATTAAATGTCTCAAAGGTCGGAAGGCTGACGAAGAGACCTTCCAGCAGGGTGTTCTATAATTTTCAGATGTACACTGTGTTGTCGCCTCAGTTTGCTTGTTGTTTTTATTTTTTACACCCGTTTTCCTTTGCTTACATCTGTCGGCTTATTTTTACCATTAATATTTAAGTATCGATTGTTTTATATCGCACATTCGAGATATGGCATTACAAAAGCAACGTAGACGCAAGTACAGCGTAGACGTATGTTCTACGCAATTGACTTTATCTTCTGTGGTTGCTTAAAAAACACCACCGGTTTGTGCTGGTGGGCTGCTAAAGTTAGGGGGAGGTACATATATACTAAACTAACCCAACATTACATAGGCTAATGGCACACACATTCACACATTCAATTCGGAACCTAGTGATTAACCCCCTACCGACTGTAACGACAGAAATAGATTTTTGACATATATCTCATAATATACAGCACCTTCTTATGAATGTGCAACCAGTACCTAAACACTGTATTTGCGAAAGTACCGTGTGATTTATTCCATGATAACACAAAAAATAAAAAATATAAAGCCGAGACATATTGTCTAGTTGGACGAACTCTATGTTTACTGTCCTGAGCATAAGGTTGGCGAAATTGATTCACTGGGCTTATCTCACCATGGAAGACATCTAAATAGCTTGTTCCGTAAACTTAAATTAACGACGTTTGTTATTCCAACTACAATAATTTTCTCTTCGCGTACATTACATGCTCACGGGAGTAATTGAGGTTGTCCAAATAGTACCCTGAGTAAACCAACGTCCAGCGACAACGCCCGCCATGCCCGGGAATAGAACCCTGTTCCTGTAACAGGTTCAGAGCGATGTGACAACCGCAGGTTGTCCAGTGTACGGCAGGGATATTGCTTTGACTTCGTCGCCAAGCGCGGACTTATATACACAGCGTTGTGAAGTTGGCAACAGCCGGTAAATGTTAGAGGCCTTAGGCTGCATTAGTGTTCTCCAAAAGACTGAATACATCGTTGGGTCGCTTTTCCATTGTTGTCTTTTAACGTCCCCGTTCTATGCGACGAGGCTAATTGTGGGAGGAAAGGCGCAAGTTTCGTACGGTTATTATAAGTCCTTGAATGGTGTTTCATTTCTAATATTAATTTTAAGAGCCTTTAAAAATCCTTTTTTCTTGCAGGGTTATTAAAATTCCTTCATTTTCAATTGTAGCTGAAAAAATGATTACAATATTGGCGCATCGCAAACGTGTTTTGCCACCAGAAATGTTTTAACTACTGCTTCTTGTTTCTGAATCGTATTTACCAGTTTATTACCGCTAGTGGTTCCGTGTTCTCCGTACATCGTTTTATGTTATCGGGATCTTCAGCCTTAAATCAGACTCTAATTAATATCTCCCCTCGTAATGAAAATACAAAGGGTGGCCACCCTCTTTTTTCAGGCAGCTTTTTTACCGTCAGGAATTATTAACTTTTCATGCTGGTTTATTCAACAGTATAACCTAATTAACAAAAATTGCCCTTTTGTTGCAACTTTTCAGAACACGCCGTTTTCACGTAAAACGCATACAAAGGTTCGGCTGCGGCGACACAGTGCCTAAAATGTAGGCAATACTACTTACATGCGTGTATGGCATAGTGCTGAGTCCACGGCACAGACAATGGTGGAGAACATTGTTAACGCTTATCGTGGACGATATATGCCAGACATTAATAAGCCTACAGTACTGAAACTGCCTGTTTGTCTCTGGCGACAAAGTGTTCGTTTTGCCTACGCACCTGGAACTGTGTCGTCACTGCCTTCGTATTGGTTCACACCACACCGGACATTCTTACTGTACTGGCGGTCCTCATTAGTGGCTGCATCCCAGCCAATGGACTGGCGAGTTGACTGTGCACCAATCAAAGTGACTTGTCATATGTGACACGTGACACAGTGCATCGCGTTAATTTATATAAAGCTTTAACAGTTGTGACGTTGTTTTGGCGTAAGGTAAATATAGAAACTAGCAACGCAGTGTACGCATATGCGTACGAGTTTTATTTTCAAGGAGAGAGAGAATATCATACTGAGCTTTGCCTGAAATAGACTCAGGCATAGACCTCGACCGTTTCAGTCCCGCATTTATTTATGGTTTAAAATGTTGCAGTCAAGTAATTGTATGGTTCATACTGTACTCGTACAGACTTAGCAATTGCTTGATTCATGCAAATAATGAAATATGTGCTTGGTGCTTAAGCTACGTTGGGAAAACCACTCACAAAAAGTCCAGAAGGTACTGACTGCACTTGACAATAATCCTAGCCGTGTACAGCTCTCGTCATATATCTCCTTCCTCTGCAACATGTCTACTGAAGTTGACACGGAGCTTACATTGCTTAGGACTGAAAGGCTGCTGTAATGTGTAGATACGTGCGATATTCACGTTATTATTTAGTAACACGCTAGGCTCCGTACCTGCTGGAGCACAATTCGTGACTTCATTGGCTACAGTGGCGGCTATAAGGCGTCATTGATAGGCTGTTCACGGTAAACTGATCACTTTGTAACTCCTTACATCCCACCATCCTCAGTAAACATAATAACCAAAAAGTTTTGTTTGATTGTTCCCTCAGGCGTTAACTTTGGAGGCCTACAAAGTTCATGCACTATGTTTAATAGTCACATGGCAATTTTTATATTAACAATCGGTTAAAGGATACAAATAATTTGAAAGGACATTCTAAGCACGGCCTTAAAAAGTGCTCACTTTGCCATTAACAGCTTATACCCGTGTCACTGTAGATTGGTTGCTCAACCGTTGAGCCTTCGCTATTGGCTGAAAGCGTCGACGAGACGTGCCAAATAAGTTGTCGGCAAATGGCAGAAGTGGAACCAGCATACGACGTCTTGTAGTTGAGTGTGCAGCCACGTTGTAAGGCGAGTCTTGCATGGGTGTGTGGAGAAATAGTGAACCCTAGGTCAGCGTGTAGTGTTGCGTGACCCCAGCAAGGGCGGAGCCTACAGGTAGGGCGACTCCCACGCACTCTCTCCTCCCCTGCGCAATTACCGCGCCCAGAGGACCCGCAACGCCGCGGAAAGCGGATCTCACTGCCGCACGGCCGCTTTGTTCCGCAACACCCGCCCCAGCGCACTAACTGCACGACCGGTGAAAGCGGATCTCAGCCAGCGTGATTGCACTGTGGCGGAGTTTTACTGGAAGTATTCCGCAACTAGGCGTGTTTCGTGGCTGTTTCATGCCCATCGTAGACAATCGTCTATACGTATATTGCACAGGAAGCTTACATTTGACCGGTGCTGTACTTTGCGAGGCTCAGATCCTAATGATCTCCCCTGAGGGTAACTGATTCCAAAGTATATCACGCATCCAAAATTTTCTAATTTGCAAAACCAGAAACCATTAATTAATGCTGAAAAAAAGTTAACGGATTATTTTATCGGCATCCAAAGACATAGACGGTCAGCATTGCATTAACTGAATATTTAAATCACCCCGGTTAAGTTAACAAATACTTTCTTAGCCACATGGCAGTTAGTTACTAAAGAACTTGAGGAATTCTGCAAACCACTTTTTCCGTGTTATTTTGCGGAAAGTCACTTTTTTTGTCGTGACAACTATTTCAGACAGGAAATACCCAAGTGGTAGTTTCAGCCTTAACTCCTGTTTAACACCCCTGTTTCTGCATATGCCTTCTTTGTGGGATTCCAGTTCTCATTTCGACTGTTCCGCACAGAGATGACTGCAACACTTCCCTGGCGGTATCTCATCTCCTGGGTTAAGGCAGTGTTGTAGTGGTTCGGGTAAGCAAATTCCAGCTTACAGTTTGCTCACTGATTGGTAGATTCAAGTCACTGATTAATATCTACGGTTTTTTATTTTCAGAGCTTATACGCTCATCGTCGATACCAAGGATAGGCTATTTCCAGTTGATAGCAATACAAAACCCATTATGTAATCATAGAAAGCGGATTATATTTATAAGTTTCCCATCATTTTCTTATTGCCGACTTCGCACTTTGAACGAGTTAGGTAGATATGAACTAATGTGTCCCCCGTGAGTTTAATACGTTACATAGATCAGACCACTCACTCACTCTCGTAACTACGTTGATAAAAGAAAACATAATCCCTACTAGATGTATTGAAGTATAATGCGTCCTAAATAGCTTTTTTGAAAATAATTGCCAAATTTTTGTTAGTTGGTCACATTGCCCTGTCTTACTTACCACTATCGTAAACACTCGCGTGTTTTTCGTGTTTTAGTGAAAGGTCCCACGTTTTTTATTTCCACGATTACATAAAACAAAGTTGTTTTGCCGTGAAAAGTTGCGAATTTTTTTTTCGAACTTCCAATGTGTCCTTGACTTTTTTCAACGATAATTCCAAGGTGCTGAGTGGCGACCTCCTTCAAGGACTCTGCTGGCCCAAGGCGTGTCTGCTGCTCGAGTCGCACTTCAGCCCACGGCGTGCCAGGACTGCCAAACTTAGCAGCGCGCAATTACGTAACTTGACGCTATCACAGCCCCCCCCCCGTAACTTCTCCTACATTCCTGCTACGCACTTCAAGTCTCTTTACTTTGTGAAACTGGCTGTGTTGTGGTACACCTTCACAAGGGAATATAAGACACACAACAGTACATGACAGTAGAACATTGCTCGCGACCAGAAACCCTGAGCGAAATTGATTCACAATAGAACACTTATCAACCCGTCCAGCCACCATGTCCATGATCGTAAACACGTTGCACTTTAATGATATTTATGACCGGAACTGTACACCGCAAGACGTCAGTGCCCAGTCTTCCTTGTAGCTAGTCTGGTTTGTGGAGTTTCCTACATATCTCCGGCGTGAGTGCCAATATCATCAAGCACGTTGATAACTGACCGCGAGAAAAATTCTCAACACAAGTACAGCACGTAACTAAAAACAAGGCGAGTGCAACACTTGAACTCAGAAATCAATGTGCGACCGAACGGGTTAGTTGCATTTAGCCAGTGAAATTTTGCGACGAGTCTGACGTCAGTTGGCAGCGTCGCTCAGAACTTTTTTGATGTTTTGACTGTCTTGACATAAATTAAATGACTGCCTTCAAAATATTTGGTTTTTGCGATTGTAGAGATGTGGATAACCTTAAAACATTTCTGATCGTGAGAAATTTCTTCGTTTCTGCAGTATAACTATTTTCATATATTTTACAGCTAAATAAACAACTTTTTCGAAAATGTTCTACTCTGATCTGATTATCAGTTGCTGAGTGCGCTTGCATAAGCAATTAAGTATAACAAACCCCTTCCATGGACTACGTGAGGACCTCTCAGGCGCGCTACCTGTTATGCACAGTTGTGAATCGATAAGTTTGGAATCATAGTGATTCATTATTGTTCACACGACCAATGTTCTGTGGTTACTGTTATGCTTTCAATTGTGACCTCAGCTTTACATCTCTTTTTACAAATCGCTAAGCATTTTTGTAGGAACTTCATGCGGAAATAATTTCGTATTAACACTCGTAGTTCCTGTGTGTTAAAACTCCGTTACTCAACCTTAAACACCGAACTCCCAGCGTTCATAAATTATTATGCCTGTTCGAGAATTTTTTAGTGTCAATGCCTTCTCACAAGATTATTATTACGATTCAGTTTTTAAAAAAAATTCCATGAACAGTTCGCTAAGGCGTAGATTTTGCAACACGATATTCCAAGTTCGAATCCCGAGTTATCTGTGCGTGCGTGTGTCGTTTTCAGATGTAAGGTGAGTTGAGGTGAGAATAGAGCAGCGCCGGAATGCAAGGGAGAGGGAAGTGGGAGATCCCCGGGAAAACCCGCCAAACAGCGGCTGTAAGAGGAGTTCATTTTAGAAGTTGCTGCTCAACTTGCCTTCCGGCATAAAAACGAAAGTGTTGATAAAAATATCAAAATAAAATTATTATGTTTAATATAGATTCTTTTGGCATGACTGAACTCGGATATAGAACAGTAGTCAGGAATATAGAACAGTAGTTAGAGACTTAGAAATGTCGCGGTGTCATTCCGCAACAGGCTAGACTGAACAATCCTTTGTGTACTCGATCCTCTGTTAGTAGTTCATTGGCTGCTGCTTCAGTTTAACACAAGACCAAGTTGTATGGGGGCGTTCCTCTTGCTCTTTCGTGTTACTTATTGGCTCAAATTGGTCAGGGCGTGGCTTACAAACTGCGATCCAATAAAAAAAAAAGTCAGATGTAGATGCGTTTTAAGTCTAGCTTGTCTCAAATGAATTCGCCAAATTTCCGGATCTCTAACAATAGTTTAAATACTACGGTGTAGCGACGTCACTGACAGCTCAGGCTAGTTCCTAGTTGAGGGATTTGACGACACGTAATTCCCGGCTATGAGCCTGACACATCATCGCGGCATCTGACAAGAGACAGAGCATTGCACCCCACTTTCGTAATTCCGATCAGCTATTACAAAATTGGCGTTCATCTGAAGTTTGGGAAGCACACGCAATATACTTCAGTAGCAAGACGACATACAAGTATACGCTAGCCACGGTAAAGTGAGCACTTTTTGAAGCCCTTTCCCTTGGGATAATAGTCTGTAAATATATTTTATCGTAGCTTTAGACGTTAACTTTTGAGTTCGGCGAAATATATACACTGCGTTTATTACTTGCATGCCAATATTTATTTTAAAAAGTGGTGGGTGGATAAAAAATTGCTGATAGAGAAAAGGAACTAGGGTCTCAAAATAGCTCACTTTACCGTGAAGAGCCTATACATGCTAGTTTCTCGTGTGTCCTTGGACCGCTCTTATCCAACACGCCCTGCAGGACTCAGGACCAATAGCAAGCATTCACCACTCTGGTAGCTACACTACGTGTGGGCAGGTCTAACAGGAGAATGAGTCCTGTCTGCGGCGGCAGCCAATGAACAGTGAGTTCTGCTCGAGTATGTAGAGGACTGTGGAGTCTAGCCTGGTGCTTGGTGTCTTATTATGCCGTATTGTAGGGTTTCTAGAGAACATACCGCAGGAGCCACGCAGTCTCTACCAGAGTTTATAAAATTTCCTCAATTTTCTGTAATGCACTGAACCGTATTTTAATATAAAAACAAAGCATTTATTAAAAATTATAAGATAGTGACACTACATAAATCTTAACTATGACATTAAAATTGCCCTATCCTTGTTCGTAATAACTGGGCAGGAAAACTTGGGAATTGATCTGAGTACACGCTAGAGTGATTAACACTAGCCGTGCATATTGCAGTAGACACCCAGCTCTGAAGCCACTTCACTTATATTTCATTTACGAAAGAAAAATTTTCGTTACCGTAATTGAAGAGTATGTGGGACTTTTGGGGTATAAATGTATTTAGAAATGCTCGTTTTACGTGGAACGCCCTCAAAGGGGGCATCGAAAGGGAAATAATCATTTGAGACAAGCAAGACGGACACATCGAATACGCAGCTACCGTGGGAAAACCTAGCGTGTGATGACGTCATCAGCAAACCAGTTGGCGGAGCGTTAAAATTTTCCCAACGACCGCGAACACTCGTTTTTCTGCTCTTGCAAACTCGTTTCTTTTAAAACAGCTCAACATCACTTAAAATAGAATCTATTATGAATTCCGGATGTTACATAAAAAACTTGCTCTTCTTAGTACTTTGCGGTATGCACTTATTCGATATAATTCAAGAGAAGTTAAAAACTATATGTTTGTATCTACAGCTGTAGAACAGTTTATTTTGTAGGTATCTATATTATCTTACGGGACAGGTTTATTGTGCTGTGAAACTGGTTGTCAGTCTACAAAAAGCAGAAACTACCCTGCTTTAATTTTCCAATGTATTATTATTTCACTTTCTATCGGATGTACAATAATTTGTGTTCATTTCAGTAGAAAATCACACCTTTTTAATTTTTCACAAATGTTATTGTTAANATCGGATGTACAATAATTTGTGTTCATTTCAGTAGAAAATCACACCTTTTTAATTTTTCACAAATGTTATTGTTAATGTACATTTCTGCTGAGACAATACTGAAAAAATATCTGTGAGAGATTTGTTTTCAAAGACAGAAAAAATTCCAAGATTCACTCCAGGAGTATAATGCTCAAAATGTTAAACTTTGGAGTACGTTCTATATTTCAAATTTCACGAACGGGGCCGCGGTGGTGTAGTAGCTAGAATACTCGCCTCCCACCTAGGCGAACCTGGTTAGATTCCCGGCAGTGTGCTCCCAGATTTTCGCACGTGGTTATCGTTCCGGATGATACCCCTAATCAGCGGTTTTCTCGGCGATCTCCCGTCTCCCCCACCCTTGCATTCCTGCTCTGATCCGCACTCACCTCNAAGTGAGCACTTTTTGAAGCCCTTTCCCTTGGGATAATAGTCTGTAAATATATTTTATCGTAGCTTTAGACGTTAAATTTTGAGTTCGGCGAAATATATACACTGCGTTTATTACTTGCATGTCAATATTTATTTTAAAAAGTGGTGGGTGGATAAAAAATTGCTGATAGAAAAAAGGAACTAGGGTCTCAAAATAGCTCACTTTACCGTGGACAACCTATACATGCTAGTTTCTCGTGTGTCCTTGGACCGCTCTTATCCAAAACGTCCTGCAGGACTCAGGACCAATAGCAAGCATTCACCACTCTGGAAGCTACAGTACGTGTGGGCGGGTCTAACAGGAGAATGAGTTCTGTCTGCGGCGGCAGCCAATGAACAGTGAGTTCTGCTCGAGTATGTAGAGGACTGTGGAGTCTAGCCTGGTGCTTNGCGGCGGCAGCCAATGAACAGTGAGTTCTGCTCGAGTATGTAGAGGACTGTGGAGTCTAGCCTGGTGCTTGGTGTGTCATTATGCCGTATTGTAGGGTTTCTGGAGAACATACCGCAGGAGCCACGCAGTCTCTACCAGAGTTTATCAAATTTCCTCAATTCTCTGTAATTCACTCAACAGTATTTTAGTATAAAAACAAAGCATTTATTAAAAATGATAAGATAGTGACACTACATAAATATTAACTATAAAACTAAATTTTCCCTATCCTTGTTCGTAATAACTGGGCAGGAAAACTTGGGAATTGATCTGAGTAAACGCTAGAGTGATNTAAAACTAAATTTTCCCTATCCTTGTTCGTAATAACTGGGCAGGAAAACTTGGGAATTGATCTGAGTAAACGCTAGAGTGATTGACACTAGCCGTGCATATTGCAGTAGACACCCAGCTCTGAAGCCACTTCACTTATATTTCATTTACGAAAGAAGAATTTTCGTTACCGTAATTGAAGAGTATGTGGGACTTTTGGGGTATAAATGTATTTAGAAATGCTCGTTTTACGTGGAACGCCCTCAAAGGGGGCATAGAAAGGGAAATAATCATTTGAGACAAGCAAGACGGACACATCGAATACGCAGCTACCGTGGGAAAACCTAGCGTGTGATGACGTCATCAGCAAACCAGTTGGCGGAGCGTTAAAATTTTCCCAACGACCGCGAACACTCGTTTTTCTGCTCTTGCAAACTCGTTTCTTTTAAAACAGCTCAACATCATTTAAAATAGAATCTATTATGAATTCCGGATGTTACATACAAAACTTGCTCTTCTTAGTACTTTGCGGTATGCACTAATTCGATATAATTCAAGAGAAGTTAAAAACTATATGTTTGTATCTACAGCTGTAGAACAGTTTATTTTGTAGGTATCTATATTATCTTACGGGACAGGTTTATTGTGCTGTGAAACTGGTTGTCAGTCTACAAAAAGCAGAAACTTCCCTTCTTTAATTTTCCAATGTATTATTATTTCACTTTCAATCGGATGTACAATAATTTGTGTTCATTTCAGTAGAAAATCACACCTTTTTAATTTTTCACAAATGTTATTGTTAATGTACATTTCTGCTGAGACAATACTGAAAAGATATCTGTGAGAGATTTGTTTTCAAAGACAGAAAAAATTCCAAGATTCACTCCAGGAGTATAATGCTCAAAATGTTCAACTTTGGAGTACGTTCTATATTTCAAATTTCACGAACGGGGCCGCGGTGGTGTAGTAGCTAGAATACTCGCCTCCCACCTAGGCGAACCTGGTTAGATTCCCGGCAGTGTGCTCCCAGATTTTCGCACGTGGTTATCGTTCCGGATGATACCCCTAATCAGCGGTTTTCTCGGCGATCTCCCGTCTCCCCCACCCTTGCATTCCTGCTCTGATCCGCACTCACCTCGTTTCACCCTCATCGGCTGTCACGACCACAATGTTAAGAGCCGCCCAAGTCTCTCAACTCCACTATATTTCAACTTCACGAAATTATGAGAACTGCCGCAGTCAGGAATTGATAGTCTTTACATTGCCTTAGAAATAATAGCTGCGTTTGTATAGGCAGGGGTTAGTTATACAAGCCCGCCCAGCGTGAAAGTACGGCGGTAACTCTGGAGGTGTACCACTCAGGGGTGCGTGAGTGCATGAGCACACTTCTGCTAATTGCTCTCGGATGAATTGTTATATTTGTCGCTCCGCTAACAGAACTATTTTAAAAGTCATGCTGAGCTTCTCATTTTTCTGAAAACTGTTTATAGTTTTTTAATGTATAAACATTACAATTGCCGTATAACTAATGACTAGCGTTTCTCAAGGGCCGCTGTGAAGTTGTTAAGGGGGTAAATTGAGCACTTCTGAAAGTACTACTTGTTTAAGATCTACATTGATGCTTATTTTGTATCATTACACTATATATATAAATTTAACACTACCTTGGATCTCATCACTTTGCTCGTGCACTAATCAAACGAAAATTTTGAAATTTATAAGAACGTAATTATATTAATAAAATAAGAATTTTTAATTTTATACACACAAAATAAAAATATATCAATTAAAATCATCCTGTGTGCACAAATTTAATCATAGTTTCAGGGGTTGATTTGAGAAGTGGTCAGTGAATAGTGCACAGTCTATTCTTCAGTATATATGCTGTTCACTGTAAAGTGAGAACTTTTGGGACCCTACTTACTTTTCCCTTTCAGCCGTTTTTTATTCTTTAACCACCTTTTTGATTAAATATTTCCATGTAAGTAATAAACACAGAGTGTATAATCCACCACAAGGTGTATAATCCACCACAAGCGGAAGTTAACGTCTATGGCTAAAATGAAATATATTTTTTGACTATTATTCCAAATGAGAGGGTTTTAAAAAGCGCTCACTTTGCCGCGAATAGCATATAAAATAAAACGAGTAACACGCGGGTGGCGCTTGGCGTCTGAGGTCTTCAACGTCGATGGTATAAAGCGAAGTGAGGATGCAGCAGCGATGGAATGCAATGGCGGTGGAAGCGGGAACACCCCGAGAAACGCAACAAGCCGACAGCTACGTTCGCCATGTTTCCCTTACGTAACAATATGTTTGTCACACCACCGGGATTCGAGTCTGGTTCGCCATGATGTGAGGCGAGTGGTGTAACCACTTCACCACCGTGGCCCTTGTAAGCGAGGAGAAACTGGTCTCATTTGTTACTAGCGTTAGTGTTCAGCTTGTGATAGGACGTTAACTCGTCACACCACTGTTCCTATTACGCTGTTAAAACTCGCTATTGGTTTTAACTCAGTTTGGCTAAAGCATTTTGACGTGAATGCGTCTTTAAAATAAGGCATACGGGGTGGGGGGTACCAGGACAGAAACGACGATGTGACGTCTACAGGGTGGTCCATTCCTACACTATTGCTGAGTATATGACTAAGATGCCAGCATCACCTTGAGTTGGCTCCGAACATGCGGGAGATGCGGGTGGAAGCGTCGGAGAACATTTCCGGGCAGAATACGTGATCTTTGAATGAATAGTGCTGTGGGGTGAATGACTAGACGGAGATATTTGGACATTCACCATTGTGATGCAGATGTCTGTCATGAAAAAACAAGATTAAACACAACAAAAAAAAAAAAGCTTTAAAAAGACAAGTAATCTATGGACGAGAAAATAAATATGTATACACGACCAACAGATAACACATACAATATCCTGCGACTGAGATGCGATAGCGCGCTGATTTTGGCGTCGAACGAAAGATCTCGTCAAGATATGTCGATTTGAGCCATAAAAACAAAGTATCAAATTATTAGTTTCATATCATTCCCACATCTACAATAAAATATTACCAGTTGACGCTAACGTATTCACGTAAAACCCCCGACCTGGTCTCCAACACAGCCACACTCAGATACTTTTTTACAGAGTTGAATTTAAAAAGTGGTCCATGGAAAATGTTTAATGTATTCGTGTACGCTACGCTGGAGTGATGAGGTAACGTCTTCAGGGGAGGGGACAGGGGTATGTCCATAATTGTATGGACCCTCCCCCTTCCCCTGCGTCAAGGTGTTGATGTCGATTCAGTTCCCACGCCTCGCCCTACCAGCAGACGACGTCAGGGGGAATTACGTGCTGCAAGGTCGACCACCTAATGTGCACGCACCACGACCCCCAAGGTCTGACCACGAGATCACCCGGACACGATGAACAATATTGTGCACAAGTATTTCTGCATATTGTTCCAGTTTCAAGGCGAGGTCAACAACTTGCAACAGAATATACTGATTACGACCGACTGCCATTCACAAGTGCACTAGAAGAAAACGTTTGTTAGTTGATACAAAAATATTTTGTTGATGCTTTCCGACGTGAGTAAAAAACAGACGTGACGAGCAAAAACATGTAGTAGCCATTTAGTAGTCACTAACACATTCGTTAGTTGAATAAATGTTTATTGGCTGTCATTAAATATTTAGTTGGTAGCAATAGCATTCGTCTAGCCCAGAATGAGTGAGTGAAACGATTTGGGCGGTTCTTAACGTTTCCACCGCCCTTGCATTCCAGCGCTGCTCCATAGTCACCTCGCGTCATCCTCATCGGCTCTCAAGACCTCGATGTAAAGAGTTGCCCAAATCTCTTTTTCTGGCAAAAAGTCCTATTAATTTACTGAGATACGTGTAAATGCACAAACGACTTCTTCACATAAATTATGTTAGGGATCTTCCCAGTTGCCATGTGGGGTTTGTTGTACGCAGCTAAGTCTATTCAAATTGAAGACCGCTGGGGAAAAACCTTATTAGTCCATATTTTTTTCTTTTCTAAATGGTTATGTCATTTGCTTCTTAAGGGAACAATCTGATTATTGTGTCTCTGTCGTGTGGAATAACGTAATGATTCATAAGATACATACATTTAATATATCAGTATACAGCGGAAGAACATAACAAGTGTTTAAAATTGATCTCCTGTAAAATTAACAAATGTTACTTATAATGTTTTCCATCAGTAATCTTCATTATGAAAAAAAACTATGAAATATTTCAAGTAAATATTTTTCAGGACAGAAATGAAAGTCGATATTTTGTTTCCAATTTAAACATTTGGCTATTGAAACATAAATGTGGAAGTTGAAAAGTGTCAGAGAAGCAAACATCGCTGTTAGTAGTTGTCTGCTTAACACCGCATAGTCGCCGCTTGAAATTCCGGAGGAACAGAAGACACGCGAAACTTTGCCATCGCCGCCTCGCTGCTTACTTACGGCCAGACCTGACCTTGAGGCGTCACTAGGGAGGCAGAGCCTTAAAACACGCTCGGAATCTCTGCATTCCTTGTATTCGACGGAGCGACGTCTGTACACGGGGTCGCCCGCATGCAGACGACCGGGCATGTCATCTCTCTTGTGTGTTCTCAGCGATGTACTCCAACACGAGGACGCCTCTTCCACTTCGCTGCGGCCGTGGTCGGCATGGAAACTGCGACCTTCAGTGTTGTTGGCTGGAGAAACTGCGAGGTTACCTGCGTAGCAAAACCATACCGAGCCTTGTAAGTAGATGTCCCGCAGCAGTGGTCCCACTAAGACGGAAGTCTCAGCAGGAGAATCGCATCCACGCCATTGCTATAAACATAGGCGCTCGCACAGATCTTCAGTTGTATGATTGCCATTTAAAAACTCTTCCGTCCGCTAACGACCAGCATTTCAATTTTTTTTGTTCATGTTCGAACATTTTTTTACGTTTTCTGTTTCACTGTCTAATGTGTATGTTTTTAAAAGTGCAAAAGGCTAAACAAGAGTTTTCCACGATCCATCTTTAGTATTAAACGTCCGATGCAGACTACTAAACATAACATAGACGCACGCAGCACAACTCCTCCTTCGTTACTACTCCACAAAATGGCGAAGCCCGCAACAAAAAGTCGTGTAGAGTGTGTTGACGGGAGATTGACGTCACGCCGGTTCACTTCCTTGTGAGTAAAGGCGACCAAGACATATAACGCGCACACCTAGTTCGCCCTTACCACTTCCATGCTTCCAGGTCTCGGACACGCGAAATACCTCCAGCCAGACGGCTCCCTCAGGCCTTTCATGTCCATTATAGTCAACCATCTGCATGTTGCACAGGAAGATCATATTTGACCAGTACTGTACTATGTGAGGTTCAATGCTTAAATCCCTGTCACACTGTCAGGTTTCCGCCTTAAAATGTATTTGACAATCAAATTTGAAGACAAAATACGGCCATGAAATTTTTTCTTTCCAACAAATTTTACTAAATAATTTTGAAAGTGTTTGAAAATGCTCCACACTGTCGATTTTTTTCTTTAAAGGATCTAATCCGAATTTTTATTAAAAACTTATTTTCAGAGTGGATACTGCTGTTGTTTCTCCATGCATTCCATTACAGGAAGAAATGTAAAGAACGTTACAATTTATTTTCATTTGTTTACTAAATTCAAATTTTATTTATCAGAGATGTTTCCTGCACAATGCAATTGAATGCCTCTGAGTTCTTAATATTACGTGCTATATTCAATTACATTCATGCTCAGACAGCTTGTATGTATTAATTATCTTCATAACCTTATTTCTTTTCCTGCATTTCTTCGTTATTTTTAAGTTTCATGACGTCGGAAACAGCCATCTTTGCTGTGCAAGAATTTTATTGGCTGAGCCTGTCAAACATAAAATAAATTTTAGAACCAGTCCAATCTTCAAATTTTTGTTGGAAACTTGAGCCACCCAACTTTTCCAGACAAATATGGCGTCGTTTATGACGTCTCGATGACGTCACAACTGTCCAACTTAATTTGGCCAAACTTATTGAAAGCAGTTAAACGGGTACATTTGACAGTGTGACAGGTCCACAATGATCCTTCCTGTGGGTAACTGGTTCCTACACAGTACTGCTGCGCCAACCGCGGTGTGTTATCGTGCGTTCACACCTATACGTGGTAAACTTGCGGATAATTTCTTAAAGTGCGCATATTTAAAAATTAAAAAGTGCTTAATAAAGGAATTAATTTATTAACGAACGTTGCCATTTGCCGTTGAGACTATATCTTATGTTCGTAAACGGCTACTGCCAACAATATCACCTGTAACATTCATTCCTTACTAGTACCTACGTGTAAGAGGCAATTACACCGATGCAATTATTGTTACTGACATAAAGTTACTTCGTTGCATCACCTCAGGTGATAATTTTCGTTTGACTACATTTATTAATAATTTGGTGCCGAGAATTTTCTTGCAAAAATAAAGGCACATTTATTTTTAAATGACGCATACAAATTATTTGTCTATCTCCAAATGTTTGGTAAAAATTGTAGTCTACAGTAATTTATAGTTAAATCTCAACAATTGTTTTGCATGCCCCACTGCAACATGCTGCAAAATCTGCACTGAAATACTTGCAGTATTACAAAAATTATATTGGAATCTAGTTTCCGGAAAATTCTTTATAAAATACAAATATTTTTACAATGCAATTAATTGAAAAAACTGACGATGGTATGACAATAGCATAACAGACGCGACGCGAATAAAATAATTTCTCNCAATGCAATTAATTGAAAAAACTGACGATGGTATGACAATAGCATAACAGACGCGACGCGAATAAAATAATTTCTCAGCCAATCAGCATCGAGTCTCACGTGACGTCAGCGGGACAATAATCGCGTGCGCGACAATATTTACGAATCGAAAACGTTTCTCATTTAATCGCGTCGTGGGCGCGATAGAACTGAAAAAAGTATTATAATTTTATGTTTGAAAGTTGGCGAGACTTGTTGATTGGTAGCAACTGCTGTCAAAGTTGTTTTCCGTGCGAGTATCCTCGGTATTGACAACCGCAAAGCAACGCCTTTTTTCACCTGCGTGTGATTGCGAACATACAGTGAAGTGCGGAGTATCAGTGTGCATGGAAAGGAATAGCTGAATTAACAGAAAATTCAGCATTAAAGACTGTCGTACGAGAGGTTAGTATGTAGTAACAAGGAACTATGCAACTCACAAAAAGTTTGTAATGTTGTGCGATAAGGCAGTTTGGG